>OMLP01017162.1:16104-52381 GCA_900302685.1 Spondyliosoma cantharus
TCTCTTTGAATCCCCCAAATCTTCTTTTTTCTCTTTCAGTCAGCAGATTCTCACTACTCTGTTCACCTTGCTTGACACATGCAGATTTGCTATATTTTCATCAGTTTAATTGGCATTTTCTCCTAAAATTACATCATTTTTGCTTCCCAAAATCATACGTTTGAAATGAAGGTTAAAAAAGGAGCAGGATCAGAGATATCTGCATAATAATAAAGAATCTCGAGGCTTCTGGTTTGAAGTCTCTAGTGTTAATTAATCATGTTTGAGTAGATTCTGGCTTCATGCAGGTGAACAGTCTGAGTGGAGAGCAAAAGTCAATCTGCTATTGTCTGAGGACAGTTTAGCTTTTTATTAGCTTTTTTTAAAAGGGTAACCCCACCAACTCTACACATTAAAGTGTGTTTACAGATCTCGGGTACTACTGCTTACGTGAAGAGGGAGTATAAAACCTTTTTGTGGCTCCAGAGGAAGCTGCATTTAATCTGATACATTATCTCCAGTGATGTTACTGAGTTGCATTGTGAGTAATGTAGGCCTCAGGTTTTGCAGTAGATTTGTCCCCCAAGATCTGTAAACACACCTTAAAGTGTTTTACACAGTAATTGCGACTCCATTCACGCATCTCAAGTTGCTCATTGGACTGTACAGAGGAGGAAGCCCAACAGCTGATCAGTTAAAAGATTGAAACAATAGCAGCATCTGATGGATGTGGCAGACTTTTTTAAAATAAAGGATCAATTTACGGTACAAGTGTCCTTTGGCTCAAATAGTTGTCCTTCCTTTTTATTTAGCTTTTCATCTTACATAAACAAACATAACATCAGAAAATACAAAAAAACAAAGCACATTCATTTCACATCAGCACTCACTTGGCCAAGTAGACTGACAGGTTTTCAATCAAACAAGTGTACATATCAGTGTTATGTTTACATATCAATGCCATGTTAATTCATAAATTCAACAGTTGGAATAAATATTGACTGTGCAACATCTTTATCCTTTGCTGGCCTCTTGTCTTTACAATGCCTTGTCAGAACAGAAAAAAGTATCAGAATTCATCAAGAAACATTTCATTTGATTAATTCGTACATTCTGGCAACAATGAAAATTGCACTTATGACTAACTTTGCTCTGTTAGAGCTTCAAAATGTTTGATTCAGTCCGTTTCCCTTGTATGTTTTATATTTAAAGTCCGCTGAATATCAAAGCAGTCACCAGTCATTGGGAGTCGTCATCATCGCACAGTGTCAGCTGGCAAAAAAAAAAAAAAAAGAAAAGAAAAGGCGACTATGTGATATAAAAATGCAAAGAAAAAAGTGGAATTGTAAAATGAGGCTTATGTTAAACATCTTGCCAAAAGTACACCTGTCAACTGAGGGCTGTCGATGCACAGTGCTTTCCAAATGACAGCAGTGAGTCCAAGGAGTTGGCTACGTTTGTGTCCTTTTCCAAAAATGTGGCAGCTTCACAAGCAGTTTCATCTTAAGTAAACAAGATGCGGATGATGGGGTTGATACAAAGTCTTAGTCCTGTTTTTGCTGGGATCAAGCCATCATTCTCAGTCCACAGCTTTAATCAGGCTTTGATTCTCAGATACAGTCTTTCTTGCATGTTGGTCAAATATGACCCTTTGAAAATAAATAAAAGGTTCTCTGGTGGCGTCTAAATGTCAGTCTCTTTCAGGCCATAGCAGTCTGCCAGATCATAGAACTGATAGCTGCTCTGCTCACAGTTGTAAATCCCCATAGAGACTGTGTCCACTATTTCAATCCGGCCCACTGCAGGTGTCGTACTTTTTCCTGTCCCTCCCTTGATTTTGTTTGACAAATTGTTCACTTTCTCTTTCAGCTGAAAAGAGGACTTCTGCAGTGGTGGAAACAGACTCCATCTCTTGAAACCTAGCGAGCGCCCTTTACCCTTGTGTAACAAAGACCTGCCGCAGGATTCGTGCATAGCATAGCCAGGCTTATAATCTCCCCTCTGATCCCTTGCCATTCCCTTGACAGCTGTCCGCCACCTCTGGTCATAAAAGCGGCGCAGGACCCTCTGTCTCTGGTGACACTGGCACCTGAGAAGCCGAGTGAAAGCACGCTGGAACTCTTTGCTGGAGCAGGGGTAGATCATGGGGTTGATGCAGCTGTTGAAGTAACCCAGCCAGAAGATCACCTTGAAGACAGTTTCGGATGGCTTCAGAGCCGGGAAGAAAGAACCTAGAAGAAGAAGGAGGAAGATTTGAGTCAATGTACAATATATGCACATTACAAGTACAGTTTTTATTATTTGCAGCTTTATCTTCTTTCCCAAAATGACAACTCGGTCAACACATTCAAACTATCACACTGTAGGTTCTCCTTTGGTACCACTTCTGGAGGCGTCCCTTTTTTTTGCAAAGTAGTATAAGTCTGTTTCTGGAAGGGGTCAGGGTGCTTTGATGGGTCAAACACAGGTCTTTCAACCAAATGACTTGAGTGTAAGTCCTTTGTGTAACTAAAAGTCAACAACTTATCACAAATTTGACCTGAAAATGATATTTTCCTAAACCTAACCAAACTGGGGTCAACTCACAACAGTCCGAAACAAATATTATGTGAAACATTTCTCAGCAAGCATTACACTATAGGGGGAAGCAGAGCATCATAGACGAGATCCCAATGTCATGTTCTGATTTTTTTCTGATATGTGTCGCTATGTGTTGCTGTTCATATGTTGTTATATGTTGTATATGTATGTTGTAATAAACTGAGGGATCAGTTCTAGGAGGAAATGTCAGTTCTGTGGTAGTGATTTCGACATTTGTTTTGTTGATGAATAAAAAATGTTGCATATAAATTAATTACATTTTCAAGAGTGCCATTACCTTTCTTTTTTTTTTCTTTCTAGCGTTTTCAGGCTTGTGGTAACGTAAGGTAACCCCGTTTTTAACTCTATGACCTGCTGGTAACTCGCTCAGGCAAGACTTGTGGTAAAGTGGCCATAAAGAGCTCATAATGCCTGCGAGAGAGCCCTCATGCACTTTTGGAAATGGATCAGCCCTAAACCATTGCAGATTTACCAGGAAGTCTGGTGTTAGTCTGTGAGTGTGGATGTTGTGATTGAAGCTCAGGGCCACTGACCAAGTTGCTGTATTTCACATGTTGGGAGTGAGAACATGATGTTAATTTAAGTAATATCACAGATTTGCCAAATAGCTTGTTTTTAATTTTTTATATCAATCAGTCCCTTTTTGTTGTAATGGTTTATGTGATTGTAGGAACAATATATGAAAGCAATGCTTGGATGATCCTGAATCTGCACTTTTGTTGTTTAATGCATTCATCAAAAACAATACATTAAAAGTATGTGTGTGTATTTGTTTCACCCCTCTGACAGTGTGGTGGTCTCAGCATTATTTTTTTGTAATGATTTCTGGTGCAGCAGTAGGTCTATGGTAGTGTTTACTTTACAGGAGCAGGGTAGGTTTTTGACATTTTGTCGACTTTTACTAATGGAACAGATACTGACACAACACGCTTCAGCCACGAGTCTCAATGCACAAAGTTGTTTTGATGGCGCTCTTGCGTGAGTGGAATCTGTTGTTATTTGACATTTTCATATTAAAATTGTTAATTCATTTTGATTCAGACACATTAGTCTCATCAGATTGCTAATAACACGAATGGGATTTGTTTTTAAGATAGAGGTAGAATATACAACTTGTCTTAAGGTGTTTCCCATGTTTAGCTGAGAAAAATATAACAAAGACGAAAACCACGATGAATGGTAAATAACAATTGAGGTAAGACGTGCTGCTTTCTTATGAGATTTTGCCTTTTCTTTTCCTGTCTGGTTCCAGGTTTGGATTTAAGGATGTTGATCCAGACAAAGAAGCAACATATCACAGTGCTATGTCTAGTCTGCACCGCCTGCGCCTAGAAGTCCATTTTCACTTCAATTGTGCTAGGACAATGTGGAAATATATGAACTGGCTTGTATGTGATTCTCACAGTAATGGTTTCATGCTGTTTTGACATCAGCTACACAAGGTCAATCCAAGCAACTTCTAAAAAGAAATGCAAGCAGGTGCCATTTACTCTGAGATGTAAACTGAATAATAATACTCTTACGCCTCGTCTTTTTCTGCAGCGTGAATGTTATTTTGTGTGTAGCATCTGCTACTTGATTCTTACTTTGCCTTCAGTTCCGTTAATAGACTCGACTACAAATCAGTTCTGATACGATATGATCAGAGATTAAGATTAATAAAGTGGTTAAAGGAGGCGATTACTCTATTGATTCTTGTCACTGAAATGACCTCACCTTACAGGCAGACAGCAAGTGATTCACCACTCTGACGCACACTCACACAACGCCATGACAACAGGTATTTTTCTTTAGGTTTTTTTTGTTTCATTGCCTTTGAGACAATGGTGTCTTTTAAATCAGACGTCTGCATGACGATTGCCAAATATTTTCTGAGGATGGGATTTTTAAAAAAAGGTTCACATGGGCTTGTATCCGAGTACAATTCATAAAGCCAAGTAAGAGATCAATGCAATGAATACACTTTGAAGCCTGTCAAGGAGTCTGGGGACCTGTCCAATGTCTCGGACTGCATTTTTTGACGGTTCTTTTATGTGAGCAGACGGATTCCTGATCAGTCCTTTAGTTAAGGTGCTTAGGGAATAATCTCTTGACATTTCGGTGTGAAGATCAACATTTCATGCAGGGCTTTTTAAAACTCACCTTCAACATTAAGCCACTTAAGATCAAGATATAGTTGCATAACCAATGGTATGCATGTATAGTAAGGCATATTGACCATATTGAATATTGTGATGGCTATAGAACCATCACCATTTTTTAATTTTAAGGACCAATTTGTAAGAAAAAAATATTTTTGAGTCTCACTCCCAACTCGTCAAAAAGTGACACTTTGGGATTGTAGAACGGGCCAGCCGCCATTCCAAAGTCTCCAAACCCAGAGCATCATTATTGACAAGTTTGGAATGAGAATCAAAAATGAAATTTTCTTCCAAATAGGACATTTAATTAAATAACTTCCTGCAGCAGCCAGGCTCTGTCATACCACAAGTCTAACAGGAGCAAAAACAATGTATTTGTTGCAATTCATTTGCTGTATTAATGTTTACGGCAGCAGGACAGTGTATGTAAGACCAACATAAAAACTACAGAGCCCATATTCATCATAAAGAATAACATGTCAAAGTACAATTGTGTGGCTTGCTGATGTGATTTTAATAGTTTCTGGACAACAGTGGAGGGCACAGAGAAATAAGGGAACAAGGCTCTTCCAGCAAAATGTTGCTGACGCATGTGTTTCTCAGCTCTAGGACAGCAAATTATCGAAGAAAAAAGGGAACTGAGGCACACTCATATATTTACAGCCTTCAATTGTTCAAACAGAGACACCGTAGTGTCGAAACAATTTAAGGCCATTCATTTATCAGTGTGGTCCAGTCCCCTTTTTTCCTTTCAAAGACATAACAGACATTGGCTATGCAGGCTTAAATACTTGTTAGTCGTGTCATTATTGGTTTATTGACAGTAAGAAAATATAGAATATCACCAGATTCTTTAAAGTGGACACAGACATGCCCCACCTTTCATTCCAAAACACAACATGATCACTTTTCATTTTCCTTAAAGTAACAACCACAAACAACAGAACCATGGCCCTCATTCTTTCAATTCATTTAAAATGAAGACGTGAAAGCAGATAGAGACTTACGGAGGACCACCATAGAACCATATTCTAGAAAAAATATGTATGACAGTACATGGTGAGAGGAAAATAATAGTAGTTATGAAAGTCATGAAAGGTGATGTTGTCTCATTTTAATGCTCAACAAGACCCATAAACGCTTGTCGAGCCAGTCTGTATATTAGCGAGCTCTTAGACATGACCGACTCTCCTTTCACATGACTGCCACTGTCTATATAGCCAACTTTTGTCTTTTTCTGCGCTGAGGGGAGGGCCATGTTGGTATTGACAATGTATTGACGTGCAATTCATGGCACACTTCAAACATGATAAAAAATATTTAGGTTTTCACCATTGACTACCGTACAATTTCTTTTCTGAAATATTGTCCCATGGGGCACACCGGAAGGGGTGGGATTTCACCTCTCTACAGAAATCAGTCTGCCAGTCTGACTTGATTGCGAGTCAGGCTTCATTTTCCCAGGAGATTTCGTGCATAGTGGCAGGTAAAAATTGCACAATGAAAGCAAGGTTACCGATCTAAATGCCATTGGTGTCATTTTTCTACAGACGTAACATTGTGCAATCGACATTTACTTCTTTATGATGAGTTTAAACAAAATTGGTTCATTAAAGAAAGAAAGTGTCGAGTATAATACAAATGTTTGGGTGTTGTGGTTTGAAGGAAATTTCAATCCATTAAAGCATAACTGCAATTATATTAGAATTCAAAATTATGTCATTTCTAAACCAAGTGCTATACTTCAAAACCAGCCAATTAAAATGTCACCAATCAATTCATATTAATATCTAACTCTTTAGTGTCCCCGTGTCATGTGGCTGTGCTTGCTGTGTTTATCCATTACACTGGGAGAGAATGAGCCATTCAAAGTTCTTCTGAACGCAACACTCTCGCTGGAGTTTCAGATGACTCACACTACCTCCTCTGGATTTGCATCATCACAGGGAAAAAAGGCCTGATTGGCAAAAGAGATACTGGAAGTACATGTCTGCCTCTCAGCAAAAGGTTAGTCGTTATTAATGTGCATCTACGATGTCCCAACATCAATCTGTCTGACTGACCGAGTATGAGTAAGCAGTGACTGATTCACACAAACAAACAACAGCCTCTCAAAAGGGATGAATCCATAAAACAACAGTGTAACACCTCATTGATCCCTATGGGGGACTGATGTTTTAAACTACTTCCTCTGGGGCGGCCACAGTTCTGGATCAAATTGCAGCACAGCACGTCTGAATGGATTCTGTAGGGCTGATTGTTGCCGGCAAGGAGCTTAAGAATCCTGAGAGACTTTCATTTTCATGGCTTCAGCAATCATATAAGAGACATTAGGAACGCAGACACTATCTTGGATGATGAAGGCGTTCTCGACAGTCTGAATTTTTTTAGAATGCAAATTAGAGGCCTCTACCATCGAGGCAGGAATCATAAATTTAAAATTCAAGATGTCGTCAGACCTATTTCTCAAAAATAATTATTCCTTTCGGCAGAGCTCTCTTTTGTTTTCTCTTCTGAATACTGATCTGTGCCACACTGAGAACCGGGACTGTTTCAGACTTCAGATCCTGGATGATGTTTTATATGAGCAGGCAGCATGTAAATGAAAGTGATATGATTAGAGATTGTTTGCCATCATATCAATTAAAAACATATGTTGCAGACTTGCCCCTTGAGAGCCTATAGATATTAATATACCAGTAAGTGTTTTTGGTGATTGTATAATGTAAGTAAAGTCCCAGTGTGTGACGGTACATTAATTTGTAATAACAATAAAGATGTCTTTGTTAAAACTCATTCTTGTCTTTGCTTGTTTCCCAAGAAGAGATGAGAGTATATCTATCTTATACTTCTGGATACACATAAACTTGTCCTGTCCCCACTGAGTGAATAAAGTCATTAGAAGCAGCACCCATTTGATTTCTCCCAGCCTCACTCTCTTTCCCAGCGGGCATTGCACTAATAATTTGATTCAGTACATTTGGAGGAGCAGCAACAATGAGAGTGCTGTGAGTGCTATACCTGATAACTGACTGGCCGTAATGGCTTTTACAATCAATTATGTGAAATATATGCAAAATGAAAATTCATGAGGGCCACCATCAGTTTGTGTGTGTGTGTGTGTGTGTGTGTGTGTGTGTGGTGAAAACTATTACTTTGTGTGAGTGCAGCTTTATATGCATCTTGCATCCTTTAGTTTGAGTTACTCTCACGTACATATCCATCATGACTTGCATTTGTCATCCCCACCGAAGGGCCTTTTTAAATCATCTCGTGATTACTGGATATTTCCTCATCCTATTTCCGACATCCTTTCAGTGCTGTGGTCAGTTTTAAAGTTGTTATTATCATGAAATTTTTTTTATTCTTCAGTATTCAGTATTCTTCAGTATTTTCGGGACTTTCAGGTGGAATGTCATCTAATTTCGCAGTGATCTTTTATGCCAAAGACAAATTTCCCTGGGGACAAATTAATAGTCATCTTGAATCTTACAGTTGAATATGTATTCCACCGGACCTGGAACTAGCATATGTCATGGTTGCAAGATGTCAGGAGAATTTTCAGAGTTCTCATTAGTGAAGAATGCCAGTCTATTGTGACTTAAACCATCTCATGATTATAGGATATTTCCTCATCCTAACACATGCATCTCATCCTTCCAGTACTGTGGTGCTCTCGGCATTACATTTTAATTCTTCAGTTTCTATAATTTGGTATTCTCAGGACCTCCAAGTAGAATTTATTGTTGTTATTTAGCAGTGACCTTTTCCTTCAAACCGAGAAACAAAACCCCTGACACGGTTTACTTGTGTTGTGTTTTATATAACTGTGTGAGACTCTGAGTACAAAACCTGTGTGCTTGTCTATGCAATACACTTTGTGGCTAATATTTTTTTGCATGCCTGTGGCAGCCTATGCCTGAGACATATTACCCCTGAGACAAATAAAGTAAACTTGAATCTTGAATCCTGAATGGGTACTGAGCTGGACTGGGAATGAGCACATGTGAGGGGTTGCAAGATGTTGGGATCATTTTTTTTTTTTTTTTGATAATAAAGAGCTCATTAGTGAAGAATGTCAGTCTATTATGACTGCTCTTTTAAAATATTAGCCATGTGAAAACATGGGCTCCCAGAAGAATTCCAGGCATGAAAATGAGCCACGTTAATGATCACGTTGCAGATTTGACCTTGTCTGATCAAAAACATTGTGTTTTTATAACATTAGAATGCCAATTTGACCAACTCCTGCAAATGGAAACCAGCATTTTGCGTGTATTCCATGTTTTAACCTGCACTCAGTGTTATGTTGCGTCGTTTATTGAAATCTATCCGAGGAGGAGCAGCAGGCTGACAAAGTTGAATCACTCCAAGTGACGCAAATGCATTAATTAGCCACTCACACTGAACAATTAATTAATTAATTATCTGGAAAATAACTCGCATCACTGCAAACGAACGTCTTCCCACAAGGTGCTCAATCATAACATCAATCGGGTCACTTGAAGGCATTCGACGAGTTAAATAAAAATGACAATGCCCCTGTGAGCCTCTTTGTGCGCTCCTGGCACATTTAATGGAGCAGAAATATAAAGAAGACATACCAATGGGCAGAAAGAAGAAAAAAGGCAGCCAGCACAAGATGAACATCCCCACAACGATGGCGAGGGTTTTCGCAGCCTTTTTCTCCCGGGAGAACTTCATCAGCCGCACCGACAGCGAACTTCGGAACGGGTGGTTCTTACTGCTCTTGGAGCTGGCCGGGCGCACGTCCTCCAGCACGCTGCGACAGTGGATCCGGAGCACCACTTCCATGGACTTGTCCCTCTCTCGCTTGACGCCCGCTTCCAGACTCCTGGTGGTCCTGCGGGCCACCACGTAGACCCGAAAATACATGATGAGGATGACCATGAGCGGGAGGTAGAAAGAGAAGAGAGAGGAGAAGAGCGCGTAGCCCGGCTCCTGTGTGATGCTGCAGATGCTGTCATCCACCGGCGGCGGTTCTTTCCATCCCAGCAGCGGCCCGACAGAGATCACCGTGGATAAAACCCAAACCAGGACCAGAATAGCCACCGCCTTCCTCTCCGTCATGATGCTCGGGTATTTCAGGCAGTGCTTAACACCTATGTACCGGTCGATGGAGATGATGCAGAGGCTGAGGATGGATGCGGTGCAGCAGAGCACATCCACCGCAGCCCAGATGTTACAGAACACCCTGCCAAACACCCAGCATCCCAGAACCTCCAGAGAGGCGGAGAAGGGCAGCACGATAATGCTCAGCAGCAGGTCTGCCATGGCCAGGTTGACGATGAAGAAGTTTGTGACGGTCTGCAAATGTCTGTTGCACACCACGGACAGGATGACCAGAATGTTCCCAACAATCGCCACCAAGATGAAAACGGAGAGAATGATCCCGACCCCGATAACCTGTGAGTCCATGGTGAAGTTCGTGCACGCCGTGGTGCTGTCGTTTGGAAACACCTCGTCCAGAACTGATCCATTGAAAGCTTCAGCAAAGTAGATCCCATGGCTGCTCCTGTTGCTCAAGTTAGAGTCTGTCATTTTGAAACGCCATAAAGAGAACTTCAGAGCAAGTTCACTAAAGCGAGCATTGTGGCCAGTCTCACAGTCAAGCGCGCGTCCTGGCAGTCACAATCTGACTCTGGTCAGGCGAATTATAGGCTGTTCGAAAAACGAGAAATATAAATGCAAAGTCTATGTAACTACAGACACACGCATGCATGATTAGGAGCCTGTTGAAGAAAGAAAGAAAAACAAATAATACTCTCCCTCAAAAAACAACTGAGGTTTTGATTGTGGAGGAAGTAAACGTGTAATTTAGATTTTGTTTTTTTTAAAAAGAAATAAAAACAACAACAACAAAAATCCAAAACACTCAGCTCCGTCTCCACGCGTTTGCTCCATGTGATGGTCTTCCACTGGTGGCATCCTTTGTAAGTGATCACAGAGTCAGAGCTGGTACAGCAGGTCTGAACCCACAGCTCCACCCACACGTCACATATTTACTGCTGCGTTCAGGGTCTCCACGAGAGAGAGCGTCACTTTAGATCCGGTCACGAATTCTCTCTGACAGGCTGAAGGGGTCTGCCACGTTTGCTTTCTTTATCTGACTTGATTCCACTGACAGGTCTTAGATTGTTGTATCTGTGTGTATGATGATATCTTACAGTCTTATGAAGCCCTCATGGGAACAATAAAGTGAAACAAAAACAAAATAAAACGTGTGGAGAGTTATTTCTGATGCACTGTATATATAGTCAATATAATAAGTTCAAGCGTCTCCTGGTCAGTTAGAGGTTATTATAACACATTATGACTATTACGTAACATTCTGTAACACACACACACACACACACACACACACACACATCAACAATGTGTAATGACTGTTGACACAGTGCATCAGAAAGTGTAGTTATGAAGCATTTTAAATGCCCCGATAATGCACCATAGTTGTGGTCTTCATAATTACCAAGATGCAGCCCAATCACCAGGATAAAATTTGGCAGTCAATGTTTATGTTCATTTGTACATTGTTTTGTACATTTCTCAAAATGTGTCATATCACATTCACATGACATGTTTATGGCCTGACTTCCATATTACAAGGGGATGATGGCTGCCAACAAGGAGGCTGTCAAGCCAGTGACCACAGTTAACGACTATGTTTCAACTTTTGTAAGTGTGACATGTGTGTGAATATTTTTTAAGAGACCTCGAGACATGTTTGTGGTGACCAGACCTGTGGTTTGGACTTTTTGTTTGCTTATATTTTGTAGTTCATGTCTCCATGTGTCATGTTTTTACTTTCCTCTTCCTGACTTTGTCTGTTTTCACGCCCTCTTCCCTGCTTACCTGTGTTCCATTAGTTAATAATTCCTGTCTATGGACATCTATATTTTCTGTGTTCTGTCTTGGTTCTCCATGTCTTCTGGTTCGTCCTCAGTTTTTTTCTTTGCACTTTTCTTCTCCTGTCTTTTGTTGCTTGGATTTTGGATTTTGGACATCAGCTTATCATTAGAGCTCGCTTTTTGTTCTTTGTTGTTGTTCCTGTCTTTGTGAGTGTTGCGTCCTTTGTTGATACACTCTTAGCACCCGGGACATCTCCAGCTGTGTTTGTGGCAACAAAAACAGGCATTTTAAGCCAAAACATGACCTTACCCCAACCCTAACCAAGTGTTTTTAGCTTCAAAACCTAACCAGACCATGTAAAGCTGCAACATAAAGAAATAAAGAATTTTAACATATCCACAGTTTGCAAAAACATGCATTGAAAGCATTTATTCTGGTCACTGGGTTGGGTAACTCCATAACAGCTATACCTGAAGCTACCTCCCTATCATGTGCATAGATAAGATAAGGCAGCATCAGTGAGATTATCTAAACACCCGAGGGGCACCAACAAGCCAGAACTGACCACTGGAGTGCCTTCTGGCGAAGTTGTGAAGTTTCCCAGTGACACCGCAGCTGCCATCCCCAGGCCTTGTGTGCATAACTTAAGTAGAAGGACAGGCCTGCACAAACCACCAGGGAGCCAGAAGGAGAGGAAAGGTCAAGAGGCAGGGTCACAGAGCGGACAAACTGGGCCTGCATGGGAAAACATCAGCCCAGGATGTAACTACCAGTGTTGTGAGATAGTGCTCAATCGTTTTATATATGGGGTGAATTCTTAAACATTCAATGGTGGAAAAATAATCAGATATTCCGGCAGACATGTTGATCAAATATTACTGTATCAAAGAAGTGAATCAAATTCCAGATTTACAGAAGACTGTAGTGTGGGATCCATCACATTTTACCCAGAATCAATAGGAAAAAACACACAAGAGCACCGCTGTTTTGATCCCAAACAGTACAATAAGAAGAATATTAATAATGTTCTACCTTTAAAATCATTAGCTGCAGTAAAAAGCAGTATTGATGGATAGCCTGAGGTGTTTTGCTTGAAGTAAATCTTCACTAGTTTCCATATATAATTGCACAAAACAACCATGCTCCAGAAAGCTCCCACCGGTCCATGATTACAACTGAGTGCAGAGGAAAGTTAAAGAATATCAACTGCCTCCTCTTTGCACTTTGTTGGATTCCATCTGTGTTTTCTAATTAGTTTTTAGGGTTTAAAATAAGGCTAAACGTTTATAGCCTTGCTGGTGTGTCTGTGCAGTCCAAAAACCATTAGAGTCTCTGCCTCATCCCCACAATGCTCTAATTCTGGCTACACACCAGAGGAAAAAAACATGCAGGATGAATGAAAAATTGAGACTTTGCTATTCATAGATCTTAAAAATGAGTGCGGCAAAAAGTTAAATTTGGCCTGAGAATGTACAGTAAGTAATCTATAAAACTCCAGGAGATGCTCAATGCTAATTTCTTCCTCTTACTTTCACGCTTGCTGTCTGCAATACCTGTGCATGTAAAGTCTGTTATAGGGTTAAAGGTAGCGTGAGGATCATAGTTATAGCAAAAAACTTATCACTTACTTATCAACTCCCAAACCTACTGCCGGTTTCTCGAAGACACTTTCTTCAAGCAGTGATATAGGACAAAGTCTGCATCTCTCAAAAAGACAATGATTTTTATGCAGGACAATGCTCCATCACATGCATCCAAGTACTCCTCTGTGTGGCTAGCCAGTAAAGGCCTTAAGGATGAAAAAATTATGACATGGCCCCCTCCTCACCTGATCCCAATTGAGAACCTTCAGGCCCTTCTTAAACGGGAGATTTACAGTGAAGGAAACCAGTACACCTCTCTGAACAGTGTCTGGGAGGCTGTGGTTGCTGCTGCACAAAAAGTTGATAGTCAACATCTGAAGAAACTGACAAACTCCATGAATGGAAGGCTTATCACTGTTATTGAAAAGAAGGGTGGCTATATTGGTCACTGATTTTTTATTTTTTTTTAAATGTAAGAAATGTTTATTTGAAAGTTTTGAGTTGTTTGTTTATAATTCTCACTTAAACAGATGAAAATAAAAAAGTGAGATGGGAAAATGTGTGTTTTTTAATTTAGTTGCGTAATAATTCTGCACACTTGTAGTTGCCAAATAATTGTGCACATATAGATATTCTCCTAAGAAAGCCAAAACCTCACTTTTACTTTCTTAAATATTCGTATTTGAGGTTTATTAACATTTTGGATTAACCGAGAGCACTGTAGTTGTTCATTAATAAAAATAACCCTCAAAAATAAGACTTGCCTAATAATTGTGCACACAGTGTAGATTAGATTTTATATTAGAAAAGTCAGAACATCATAACAATGTATTTCTTTAAGGACTGTATCTGTATTAAATCCCCATGCTGATTTCACTCTGGAGCAGTGGACAGAAAGATCATCCATCAAACCATCCACTGCTCTAGTTTGCCTAAAAGCACACATGATATATTAGCAGCCCAGGTCTAATATGGAGACAGTCCTGTGGCTGCCCTCCTGTTTCTAGTCATGGGTACTCTGCTTAGCTGTCAGCGCACATCCTCATTATTGGATTCATAAAAAAAAGCGACAATTTCATCCTGCCCACCTGCTCCTCCTTATGAGAGGAGAGGAGAGGAGAGGAGAGGGCTGACGCTGCAGTCATGGAGAGCCCACACAGACAACATTGTACCGGAGACAGGTTTTGAGGGCATGGAGCCTGAGCCTGCCAGAAACAAGGATGATTCAGATTTGTCTTGTATGATGAAGAGGTCGCCAATGGTGATGGTCTTAATTCGAGGAGCTAAGCCTTACTGATTTATTACTTAGCTACTGATAGCTTGCAATAACAGTTTTTTGATGCGAGCACAGCACTGATTTAAGTCATCACCTTTTGAGTTGATGTGACAAACCTGTTGGCTGTAGATTTGAAACCTAGTTTTGACATTGTAATTTTATTATGGTGTTTGAGGGTGTTCACGTGCATATTGGGTTCATTATGTAGGACCCAAATCCCCTTTTATATAAAGTCACCCCCCCTTTTTCGGGGGCCAAACAGTGGAATGGTCTTGACAATCCAACTGATTACTTGTGTCACTTTGTGAAGGCAAAAATATAAGGCAAAAAAAAGCCTAACATGCAAGATGTGCAGTCAGTTGCTGCTCATGTCGTGTAGAGCATCACCAGGGAGGACATCAAGTGTCTGCTAATTTCTAAAGCACTGCAGGTGGTCATTGATTGCAAAGAACTGATTGAGACATTACAGCAGGCTGCACACCAGGGGGTCTGTGATCTTTGTTCCCTTTTTAGTGCGGCTCCTCGGCCAACCAGAGTGCCTCGGTTTGACTGACGTACACACAATTTTGAAATGCTCATGTTTTGTAGCGTTTGGGTACTCAGAGTATGTTACAAATGAGCATTGGGTATACCAACACGAGGTCTGTCTCACGTATTCTGTGACTTTCTGCTACAATACGTAGTGCAGTCCCGCCACATGACAAACTTACATTTATCCTCAGCTGTGTGTGATCCTGTAAAAAAATTATCTAACTCATACTGAGGCTTTTTCTATCAAATGTGTGGTATTTTCTGTCATCATGTACTGTTTATGTACAATAGAAAAAAACAAACATTCTCAGCCATCCTGCATATCTTTCTGAATAAGACATTTCATCCTGAGTCATTTGTCAAGAAGCCTGTCATAAATGTGTTAAAGAGTAAGAGAAGGAGGGGCATTCTGTTGCCGACTCACATTTTGAGACCCATTTGTTATTGTGCTAACCCAGATATTTGCACATTTGCACATCACACACACACACACACACACACACACACACACACACACACACACACACACACACATTCTGTTCTCTCTCTCTCCCCTCAGACTCTCAATATGGTAATCTGCACAAGACTTTGACTGTGTGCCATCTTATCAGTCCTCAGCAGAGCGCTGGGATTCAGTCAGCCACAAGTCATGCCGTGCTTTGATATCACTTCATACATGATCGTTCAAAGCCTCGAATGTTTGAAAAGGTCAAACGGTCAGAGGTTTCTCATACTGATTCTTGGTTTGCGACATTGTATTGTCAAGGTGACAACTGACTGTGTAAATTCTCTGGGCATCCGGATATGTCACAATAAAGCACCATTTGCTGTAAACTGAAGCCACTTTTTTTCAAAGTCAAATGATGGTGTCTGTTCTTTTCACTTCCTGTAAACCAGCAGCATCATCATACGCCTCTCAGACTCTTTGCGTTCAAAAGTGTTGATCTACACTGTAGGACCGCCCTGAAGAGCCCTCTTATCAGACAGGGGAAACTTGTTGAATTCACTGCTTTAACAGTGTGAAAGCTGGAGCCTTTATGACACTTTGCCAATGTTAATTAATGCCATTACAAAAAAAAGACAAGTGCTGTCCTCTCTGGCTGCATAGATTTGGACACATAAAACCTGTGAATCCAATTAAAAATAGTAGTAGTTTTGTTTTGATTGGATTTGTAGGACAGTTGGTACTTTCAATGATTTGATGAAATTGTTAATACATTGTAAATTCAAGGGTACAAGTATTTTTGTGCCCATAAGCTCTTGAATTATGATATTTGAAAACAGTGTCAAATAAGGACTCTGTTTTCATGGCAGCTGAGGAATGCAAATCATTTCATGACTGTCAGTTTGGACTGGAATGAAATGAGATTATTCTGTTTGTCTAGGAGTTGTAGTGGCCATGGCACTGGACCTGAGATAAACCAGAGCACCAGCACGCACACAGGGGGGAATCTGAATCATTCACAGTCATGTGCTTTAAGTGTTAGTAATAAGGCACAGTGCATTTTCAGACCAAAAATAAGTGGGGGAGTAAACATGTCAAGATTTTAGGGACACAGCGAAATACAGGCTTCAAGGATGCCCAAAAATGATAAATAATGACAACATCAAGGCTGATTGTTCTGCTCAGTTCAGTGATCTGGAATAACGATAATGATTTAACTAGGAAACATGCAAAAAAGGAATTAGGCCTTAGCAGTATCTGAAACCCAGTTGCCAGCATAAATGTTGGCTATTTTTTATAATAAATAGATAAATGTTTCATCAAACATCTCAAGTAGCATTTAAATACACCAAACTTTTTTCAATATTTCAAGGTTTTTACTGAGCGGTTTGTTCATATTTAATTTATAGCCTGATTTGAATCACATTTTCATTATTCCTAAAAATGTAATTTTTGTTTTTTATGGCTGTTGACAGTACACTTTTTTCACAAAGAGATCTAAAATTCCCTTTGGAAAAACCTTTAACTGTGACGTGTAAACAAAAATAAAACTGTTCTGAACCTGACTTTATCCAGCGTTTCTGTTCTGGAAATCAATTTGAATTAGTGTGTATTCAATTAGATAATTGAATTTTAAAAATACATTGTCATAAAACTTTAATACAATGGTGATATTTATTCAGAAACAAATGTCCTATCCATCTGTAGTCTCTCAACAACAACAACAACATACCTTAAACAATGAATACAGCACAAATGTCTCCACTATCTTCATTAATATCCATCAAGTGATGCAAGTACACACACTGATGGCGGTGGCTGCCATGCAAGGTGCCGACCAGCACATCAGGAGCAGTTTGGGGTTCAGTGTCTTGCCCACAGACACTTTGACATGCAGGCCAGGGTAATCGAACCAGCGACCTTCTGATAACAAGATGCTGGCTCTACCCTGGAGCCCCAGCTGGCCAACTTTACCTTGGACATTTTTTATCTTCATATCCTCTGCTGATATATTCATGTAAAACTATATAGGAGGTAAATAGCTAAAACTTTCTCCTAAAGAGCTCTGGTGTTTGGACCAAATGTCCAGGCCTCCTATTGTTGCTCAGACAGAGGATGTACTAAACTCTGTGAAGTCAGTACCTGGTGTCAGTCCGCTCCTCTTAGATGGTCCGGGGTTGGGATATCTCCACTGAGTGTGGTTTGTTTGAAAGAAAGCTTATTGTTAACAGACACATGGGGCAGCTGCGGCTCAGATGGGAGAGAGGATATTTAATCACACAGCTGGTGGTAGCAGTCCAGCACATTCAATGGCAGCCATCAGTTTGTGTGTGAGGTCATGTATTACTTACATTGTGGGGACCATCGTTTCTTGTGGGGACATATGCAAGTTTGGATAATGTAAATCAATACATTTCGGTGATCAGACCTAGTTTGAGGTTAAAGTTAGGTTCAGGTAAGTAGTGGTTATGGTTTGGGTAAGTCAGTCTATGTAATGTCCCTAAAAATTATAGAAACACGAGATGTGTGTTTATGTTTGTATGTGTGCCGAAATTAGAGACTCTGAATTCAGTAGTATTTACGTGACTGAGGTTGCCCAAAAACATTATTGTGTACTTCTTTTACCACTGACAGATGCAACAGGTGAGTTTGTGCTAAATCATAGATCATCACCATCTGCCATAATACATGCACACAAACACACATGTTGCTATGTGCGAGGCATCTTTCCTCTGGTGAGCAGACTTGATCCTTGACAGAGATGCACAGGTGGAACACCATCTGTTTACTGGAAACCAGCCATGCAACATAAATCAACCAGCTAGAATAATATGGGAGAGGTAGCAAAGCAAGAACAGCAAGAGTTTAACAACTGACAGCCATGAGCATTTAAAACGAGCCCCAACGGGGAAAGTGTTGTCAGGCGCTGCTCAGCAGACAGTCGTTTGAAATGTTGATTTATGCTCTCCTGTTAGGTCGTCTTCAGTGTCTTGTTGGCATGTGTGATGTCCCTCTGGCAACATTGCATTTTTAATGCTTTTCTGAAAAAAATCTCAGATTGCACTACCGTTTGTGAAATGGATGCAGTTTTCAGAGGATACTATGATGTTGTTTTTTGTTGTTGAAGGCAGGGACATATGCATTCATTTTTCACTCAAACGGAGCCTTTATTATGCACCCTAGGGCACTGCTATTGAGTGAGACAAAACACTACTATTCAGAGGTCATGATAACACCGGCATCACTGGAAATTCATACTGATACCAGCACAGGCTGACTTACGACAGTACAGAATGAAGTCTTCCCAAGAATTGGAAACGTCAAATTTCTTCTTAGTCAACTTGAGAATGTGGAACACAACTGAAGGTAGTGTGTTTCTCCCCACTGACAGATGAAAATGACGGAGGTATAGGGAGAGGACACTCCCATGCCCTTTGGCTAACAGGCTTGACTAAAATGATGCTCATTTATCCAAGAGAAACAGTTCAATTACATGCTATGTTTTTCTCTGTTCAAGTGTACAATATAGCAAATGTTATTAACCTGTCAAGAGGCACAGATGAAAGTTGAACTTCCCCAAATTTTCTTTACCCAGTTTATTTTTTAGTTTTGGTTCTGTTCAGAAAACGAAGAAGCAAAAGAAGCAGAATTCTGATGAGAACAGAAACCCAAATGAAAAAAAAACACATGGGAGAACAGAGTTTAAATCAATGAAAAGCCACAAACATAGAGTAACCCACTGTACGCTCTCATACATACCTGATTTTGAATGTGAACTGGTAACATCACCGTTGAGTTCTGTCTTCTCAGATAAGGGCAGTACCAAGGAATCCAAGATTTCATCTAGGTGGGAGCCGTGCAGGCAGCTTCTCAGGTGAAGCGCTCATTGATTTGTGGTGCCTGGGACATGGTGTGAATCTGCGCACTCAGGGAGCGAGCAGCCTGAAACTGTTATCTAAACAGCACACGTTGTAAATCACAGTAACAGCTCCTGCAGAGCATTGAGTGCCCAAACAGTGCGTTGTTTGTGAAGCAGAAATATGGTTGCAAGCAGTTTAAACATTTGTCAACAACAAGAAGCAAAGTTAATCTTGTATATTAAGACCCATTTGAGGCACATCTACAATTACGCTTTAAGAATATAAATGCATTTTTCTGTAGATGCATTTATAGAGCATATGGGGGCTTAAATTCCACTTTAAATAAATATATACAGTATGTTTTTTTATCAAATCAAATCAATTTTATTTATATATATCCAAAAATCACAGTCACATTGCTTCACTGGGTTTTACAGTCTGTACAGTGAACGACATCCTCAGTCAGTAGACCCTTGATTTGAGTGAGGAAAAACTTGTTTATGAATGTGTGTTCATAAAATAAGTCATAAAAGAACTCAACTATATCAGCCTGCATACTGATCGGCCCATTGGTTTGGCAGTCTCAGCAAAAATAAAATACATCATGGTCATTGTATTTTATTACATTAAATCCAACAGAGCATCATCTATCATTTAGAGCTATTTAGAGTCACTTTTATAATAAAACAAAAAGGTTTACAATTGTATCCCTTATAATGGATAAATGTTTACCAAAATGGAAGTGACATTAATGGCTTTTGTGCACGAAATTTGCATACAATCTTTTGTTATTATTGTCCAATGACAGATAAGCGGGTGCTCATGAGTACAAAGATAGTTGTAATTTCGTATTTTGTGTGGACTCAAGATTTTGGGAGATAAGGCAAGTGAGGAGGTTAGGCTGCAGGTTCAGCAGCAGGTAATCAGCTGGATCAAATTGCTCCAAAAAGAGAGCTGCAGACAGACAAGTACAAATCAGCCGAGAATAAGCAGGGGTCACGTTGAGCAGGTAGAGTGGCAGGCAGGGGCAAAGGCTGGAATGCTAAGCCTGAAGCACAATGGATGATCTTTTTGTCTGGATGTCTGAATGACCAGATAAATCTTTCCCCAGGGTGAGAATAATATCTACGCAACATTTGTGATAGACATGCGTCTTCAGATAGAAGTTATGACTCAGTGCAATTGGTTGATCTGGACTTTTAAAAGGACCTTAACTGCCTCCGTGAGCTGCTGCAGCCCAGAATAGAATGTTGGTGTGTAGTTAACGTTTCTGCAACCCACTTATATGTTCACATTCGTACATGTCACATTTAGGCCGCCATATTGACATTTCCTAAACATGTGTGTGATGTCACATTCACATGACGGAGGTGGAGGGGATGATGGCAGAGTTAAGCGAGGAGGCATACCATGCCAGAGGCCGCGGTTCGACACTGCGTTTCATTTGTTGACGTGGGAATTAATTTCAACATTTCTAAGAGTGACACCACTCAATATCTTTGAGGAGAGCCACAGCCTTTAAATATGTATAACTTTGACACCAAAATATCAGTATGTGACGAAATGGGAATGAAACGCAGCAGTCAACTATCTTTCTCAGGAATCGCCATTTTGTTGCCTAAAATATCTTTTAAGTTGCTACATAACAAAAGTTTTAACATGTCTGCGGTTAACAGGAAAGCACATTGCCAACATTTATTCTGGTGATTGTGTTAACTTCTGACTGTGTCGATAAGGAGACAAAAGGAGTTGGTCAAACTACAATAACCGACTGCTTTAGGCAGTATCTGTCTCTCAGGTCTCCATCCACAACCCCAATCTCTTCATCAGGCAGTGAAGGACAGGTGTGTGGGCAGGTGAAGGTCAGGTGACTTGGGAACCACATAAACGACTGAGGGCATATGAGGAATGGTGCAGTTATAAATAAGAGTTAGTTCTGAGAAAAGCGTGGAAGAATTGAAGAGAATTTATAAGAACAAAACTGGAGGTTAGACCTTTAGCACTGAAGAATTCAGTCCCACATTGGTCCCACAGACCAAATATACACTTAAAAACAAAAATCAAGATCGCTTAAAATCTTCAGGACTGTTTTTTTAATGACTAATGATGGAATAAAACGTTTAAATGACCTCTGTGTTTGGAGGAATATGACAGATGATTTCATTAACCACACAGATTTCAGACTTCTGAAACTAGTTCTGTTAATCACAAGTGCCCCGGGACAAATGAGAAAAGAGTCAGTACTGGGAATAACACAGAGGATGTGAGGAGAATGTTACAGCTCGGCTCTTGTATGAATACAGCTAGTTTTCACAAACAGCTTCATCAACAAACACATCTCTCAAAAGTTATTCTAATCTTTTGTAGCATAAAGCCATCTCAAAACAAAATGGTATAATCCCTGGAAGTGGCCCCAAAGAGGGGATTCTCCCTCATAAACATGCAGATACAAACACAGAGAGAGAGAGACCGATATTTTCAAAATGTGCATATTGTGTATACTGACACTGCGAGACCAGATGTGACTGATTCAATACAAAAGTGAACAAAGCAAAACAAATTTTCAGGCATTTTTTAAAAGACAGAGCAGAGAGTCAGCTAATTAAACTATCCTATAGTCCCAGGCGCTGCTATAGAAAAAAAAAAGAAGCTTTTTCCTACATTTTTTACTGCTGGGACCTTGGGATTACTACAAGTCTTTGTTAGTTGGATCTGAGGGGGCTAACAATGCAGCGGCGAGTCAGAAGTTCTGAAATACAGCCAGGAGCAAGGACATGCACAGATCTGAAAACAAAACAAAAGCGAGTTCTGAAAATAATAGTTTAAAAAGTGGCTCAATATTAGCTGCTTAATATTCACACTATTGCTGTTTTGCCTTCACATGCATTAGATAACGTCAAAATGATCCTTAAAGGTTGTCTGACACTAAGACTGAGCCGCCTGTCAATGGAAATCCCCCCCCCATTTCGGTCTTTTCACACTCAAATGTGAAGGAGCACCGAGATGTAAATTACACAGACGTAAATTTACTGTAACTCAAACAGAACGCTCACCACTCATCACCCTCACCCGGCGTTTCGTTCCATCGGCCTCTGCCTGACACTGTGTAAATCTCACTTAATTATGAGCCACCAGCCGCGTTTACTAAGACAATTCTCCTGAGACGTGCTCCGTGTACTCTGAGCTCCTCAAAACACACGGGCCCTGCAGTGCCTTTCTCACGCTACATGCACTTTGCTGAGTGTGCGTGCGTGAGTGTGTGCTTGTTTGTGTGTGCGTGTGTGTGTGTGTGTGTGTGTGTGGGCAGTTGAAATCAACAACGACCCCCACTAGAATACTGTTAAAGCCAACACACACTCATATCCTCTTGACCTGTATTCAGTGCTTGATTGCTCACCACGGACCCAGTTTACCATACCAATTATTCAGTGTGTGTGTGCTAGTGCATATGTGTGGCTGCGTGTGCATGGGTGTGTGTGTTAGTGGTAATATAGAGGGATTCTAACTAAAATCATCTCCTATTTACATCCATCACAGTTCTGTCTTATGATTTAGTCCCTTGCTCTATAATTAGAATTCATTCTTCCTGCTTAATTACAAACACAGCGATGTCGCCTCGGGTCATTTTCTCCTCAATGTAGAAATGAATTCCTCCAAGGCAGTTGACATTGTTCACTTATGAATCTCGGTGTCATCCCTCTTCCTTCTTTCTTGTTCTCATTTGTGTCATGAGGGTTATTACGAGGATAGCTTTACATGCTTTAATGCTCAACAGACACTTCAGTTTTCTCATACTGACCAGTGCTGCAACACTGCATTCCCTGTGTACTTATAGTATTTTCCTTTTCCCTCTGTTTCCCTACTACTTACTTACTTACTTCCCTACTTAAGTCCCCTAGCAAGCAGGACAAGCAAATTCAGTAAAAAAAAAATATCAGCAACTTCTCATTTTGTTAAAACAAGTTACCTATTTAGCCAAGTTAGAGCTACATACAGTGATAAATGTCATTAACAATGAGTCTGACCATTGGTATTTAACATAACATCAATTATATTACAAATAATGCTTATTTGCCCATCACAATTGTCCAGAGCCCAAGTTGACATATTTAAATGTCTTGTTTGGAGATGCATTATATAAATCCACTTGATCATTTCTCAGTCTTATATTAGGAATTTATAGGCTATTTATCAGTATCTGGCTTTCTACAGTGACATGAAAGAGAAAAAAATTCAGCGAATTTGAGAAGCAGGGACCCAATAATGTTTATTTATCGAGTTCAAGCTGCATATTTGGGTTCAATGTGCAAAAGCAAGTCACGGCATGTGGAGGCTGATTGTATGTTTAGGCTCAAGGGGTCTGAAAAAAAAAAAAAAACACAATCAAAACACAGCCTCAGCAATTTCTGCACTTTATACTGAAAATCTGCAGTCATGTTCGCCTCAGGAAAGGAGAAATATCATGAAGAATTTAAGATACAGTAGAAGGCACAGGAGAGTGGAGGGTGTTTGTGGTGATGCAAGAAAATATTGAGAGAAAAGTAATGATGTGCAAAGTTGAGTATAAGAAGTGTGCACAGTATGTTCATATCCGAGCTATCACTGCACTGTCAAAAACACAACTTCTGACATATGACATGACAACATAAGATCACATTGCAAAGGCTCTACAAATAAAAACTGTTTCTTTCCTAACACAACTTGAATTTTGTACAATCATCCTGCCAGAAGACCTCATAAATGCACAGTATGTTATTTCTGTTTCGAGGAGCCTCTCAATCAAAACAACAGATGTAAGCAGCGTGGGGTCATGGGATCGAGTCTTCATTGTTAAACAACGACCGTTGCTGATGAAAATCAAACCACGGGACTCAGAAATGTTCACGGCAAGGTGATGTTTTATTCGGATTACAGGAGATTTATTTTTCTCACCCTCTGCAGGTCCCCCGTAATGAAATGAAATGACAGATTTCTCTTGGTTCACACATGGACAATGCAATAAAGCAACACTTGCTTTTAATAGACACTGCATGTCCCCATATATTGTGTCATTAATCATTTCTGATCGTATGCATAGCAACAGGGCAGGAAACACAGCAGCAAGAAATCAGTGTTAACCTGTTTTCACCCCTTTCCTCCCAGGTGCCAAGTCTGACAGAGTATCAACACTGATTTACATTAACATTTAAAACCTGAACTTGCCCATTGTCACATCATCATGGTCATATCATCAGCATGGCTTGTTGCTACGAAAATAGCAGCCTGACATTTTGTCAAATTATTTTTTTCCCCTACCCTATTAGGGCTAACATTTGAATCTTTATAAAATATTTACCTCGGTCTGGGACGGTAGACAGCTTAACAGCAAACATGACAGTGATTCTGTGTTTTTAATCATTTTAACCATTAACTGAGGCAATTTTTCATTAGACAAAGTACATCATTTCAAGATCAATTTTGCCCTAATAGGACAACAAAGCAAATATCGACATGCAAGGGAAGCTAAGCAACTTAGCCAGGGGGTGTGCAGCTGGTTAGGGTCATGGTCAGACGGTAAAAAACAAACAGTGTTGGAACTTGACCGTCATCAGGCACGTCTTCAGTGGGGGTCAAAGGGTACAGATGACTCTGTCCCAATGCCCAGAGGGCCCATACAAAGCACTACGATGTTTAAATTTGAGGTTAAAGGAGGAGTACACCTGTAAATGTCACTGCCTAATTTGAAATACTTTTAGTTTTGTTTTGAAATAACTGCATTCCCCTTGTGTGCACAATAATCAAGTCATTGAGTAGCTATTGGAGTTCAACGTGTATTTCACTTGGTCAGTTCTGGTGCGCTTGAATGGTTTTTGCCTTTACAACTACAGGTAACATTTAAGATTTGCCTACAATTCTAATACAGTAAGAATTCAGAGTCGTGTGGCAACATGACATAAAGACGTCTTGTGATTTGTGCTGCAGGATAACAGCGGCAGTGTGTGTCTCTCTCTCTCTCTCTCTCTCTCTCAGTGTGAGCGCTTATATATACGTATGTATATGCTCATCCTGGTTTGAACCGTGTCAAAGTCAGAGGCCCACAGAACTACATGAACAGGAATTCCATCATCTCAACCTGTCTCTAAGGCATGAGTAAATCAAGTGAATCCTATACTCCTCAGTTACAGCCCCTGTACTTCGTCTTGTATAAATAACCCATGAAAAATGTAGTTGTGAAGCTAACTCCCCTTATATGCCACGAAAACTCCAGTGACAGCTTGGTTGAAGTTACAAACCCTCGCTGCTGACCTCATGAAAAACAGCTGACCTGGAAGTATGAATACAGAGACACAAAATCTGACACAGAGAGGATGTTTACAGGGATGTGAACATGTGAGTCAAA
Source organism: Spondyliosoma cantharus (assembly GCA_900302685.1). NCBI lineage: Eukaryota > Metazoa > Chordata > Actinopteri > Spariformes > Sparidae > Spondyliosoma > Spondyliosoma cantharus. The sequence continues at coordinate 41,773 of OMLP01017162.1, forward strand.
AATATAAGGGTCTCCTGCCCTTACTACATGTGTACTGCAGGCTTAAAGCTATACAAAACGCCAATAAAGGTTCAAGGCAGTGTGCTATCTGGACTGCACATTCAGATCTTTGATTTAATCTAGTTTAGATTTAACCATCACTTCAGTGCTGCTTGCGGACTCGGACTCGCAAGCGCCTCGGTCCTGACCGCATCGCTGTCGTGCTCAAATGGCGTTAAAGCACACCCTCTCGGGTAATATTGCTTAAGTATAGACTCCCAGCTATTTTGTGTCTGTATGCAATGACCTGACCTGACAATCCACTAACTTTCTCCACAAATTATTGCTTTAAAGGGTAACTCCACCAATTTTGACATCATAGCGTGTTTAAAGGTGTTTGGGTGTACTACTACGTATGTGAAAAAGTAGTATTAAGCCTTTTGTGTCCCTCCAGAGGAAGCTCTGTGATCTGATATTGCTCTCATTGATGTCACTTTTTCTAAACTTGGCACTGCTACCTGAAATCATACAATGAGGCAGCATTATGCCACCGTTGTTTAATTCAGTGTATAAAAGCTAAGTTGGTGTAATAATGGGTCTTCTTCCCATCAGTACTGCAGGATCTGTGTTTGAACCGTATGTAGATAAAAGCCTGTCAGTGCCTGTCAGTATTTGCTTGGTCACAGATTTGGCAAAAGACTAACTGGAACAACGTCCAGTTCGCCCGGAATCAGCTCTTTGGTCTGAGTATGTGACATAGGATCTGTGTGACCTTGTTTGGTTATGATTTTATTTTTTGTCTTTGAAAAAGGATGAAAGACAAAATATGATGGTGTACAAGCATAAGGCAATTCAACTAAATTTAGCCAAGATGTCTCGCTAATTAGAGGAAGAACATTTTTTGATTAGTCAGTAATGAATAGTTAGGAGAGGAGGAGGACATATGTCCTCCAGACTTCCAGCGTCTGCTCCTTCAGAACCTCTAATGATGACTGACAGGCTAGTCTGATTATTCATGGCGTGACTGTGGAGCCACAAAATAGAGCTGTGTAGACTGGGGAGATTAGGTTAATAATCTACATTTGACGGTCAAAATATATCTGTGCCTTATTGATGGGTGAACAGGTGTACGTTTTCATTCGATAATTAAATCTCTCCTCAGTCCTTGCGCATTTCATGTTCGGTTCCGTTGATTTGTGATGATGATGAAAAATGACTGCCACTCTTCTTCCCTCACAGCTGACTGGGGAAGAGTGACAGGTGCAAGAAGCCACAGCCGATTTGAAGAGTAACAACTTAACTATGAAACCTCTCCATAACGGGTCGGATCAGCACTCATGCATCTCTCCAAACTGCATGCTCTGAAAACAGATGTAAAAACAGACAGACAGACATGTGGGTTAACAATAACTGAACGAGTAAAATCTGAATATAATACCATTATTACAAACGTATCATGCTTCTCCTCATAAAAGAAGAATGAATCACATTCGTATTTTTTACAAGTTCACATGTCTATGTCGCAAAAGTATATGACAGTGTTTGCATTCCATAAAGTGGAAATATTAAATGCAATATTTGCAGTCAGTTGCTGGCACATATTAATGACGCTTCAGCCTGATGTGCAGTGCTAGCAAATTGAAATGGTTAGCTAGCAAGTGGATGAGCATTTTCACGTGGCAGTGTCACAAAATAAACATTAGATTTCTACTCAAAACCTCCCTCTGAGTCAGCTCAGTGCAGAAAGAGAGAGTGAGAAAGAGAAATGGTGACAGGTGACAAGTTGACACCTACACCTGCAGCAGAGCGACAGATAACTCTCCACTTGACTACAGAGGATGTTTCTATAGTATTGTTTTTTGTCAGTGACCAAACATGCATCTTGTAGCATAATAGTATTACATTAAGGTTAGAGCAAAAATATAACATACTGTGTTCCCCGGAGACCATCTTGTTGTGATCTCATTGTTTTAACTTGACTTGTCCAGAAGTTTCCTGCACTTTTATGATATTATTCATATGAGTGAGGCATGTAGGCTACGCGTCTTCTTTATTGTAGAAATAATGAAGACGCTTTGTAAACATCTAAATTATACTTTCTGCTGTTTTTAATCCGCTGTACGCTTAGATGATTCAGGATTAAAGCCTTATGATGGGCTCAGGCTAACCAGTCTAACCACTGCTGTGTTGGACGGTGCTTCTGCTTGAAAAAAAAAAAAAAATGTTGTTGTGAGAGTTTGAGTCACGTTTGAAAGGATATGCCTGTTATTTTTAAAAAAAAATTTGGCCTCCTTATTGTTGACTCCTCCGGCGTTAATCCACGGGGAGGCATTTCTCATAAAATCACAGTTTATCTTACTTGGTTAGCTGCGTCTCAGATAAACGTTTAATAACGAGGATGGACTTCCCGCTTCGGGAAAAGCACCGCTGCTCTCTTTTTGTTCCTACCAGTGGTTTGCTTTTATCTGCTGTGCAGCATTTACAATAACAAACACACTAATTAGCCACTCCAACCTCCAGGCTACAGAGGAAGAAGAAAGCCTTTGTGGTGGCTGTATTTTGGCCTCCGAGTGCTCGCACAGGTCGGTTCACATAACCTTGTTTTTTGTGCAGAAGAACCCATCAGAGATGTTTTTCTTTCCTTCATGGCCGCGCGTGTGTAGCTCTGAGCTGTAATCTATGTCTGTGTCTCTTTAGCACTTTGCATTTTGGCATCAGATTCAGTTTGGAGACCTCCACAAAGTGGATAGAGTGATTTTTTTTTTTTTCTCAAGTGTCACCGAGAGTAGGCAGGTACATTAACTATCAGCTGGAGCCCTGTTAATGCTGTAGAGCATTTCAGCTTTCCATTACAATATCCATACATCTCGGGCTGAGAGGAATTACATACAGGATCAAAGGAGCATTTGTCTCCCTGGTTTAAGGCAGCGATGTCCTCTTGACTTACATCCAGTTCACCTTATTACAGACCTGTAGTCCGCGGTAGATAAAGATAAAAGAGATGAATAATAAAATTCTACAGGACAGGCGAAACAGGATTACATATAAAAGACTGACCGACTCCATCTGCTTCATAAATCGTGACGGGTAATTGGCAATGCAGAATCATGCCTCAATATGGCCGCAGTGTGTGCGGGCATGCTTTTAGAATTTAGCGTAACACTTAAGCGGTAAAGACAGATCAGTCAAAGTGTAACTAAAAATAGCTCAGGTCACTCATTGAAATTCCTCATGGCACAGCTCCAACGTAAAGGAACACGCGGAAGAGAAATGTATCCACGGGACCCCATTTAATTTGTGCGTTAGGAAAAATAACAAAACAGCACTTTGTTTAATTTGGCATATTCGATCAGAAAAGCAAAGAGATCCAGCCACAAAACAAGCCATGGCGAAAAAAAACATGAACTTTCAATTTCCCCTGTGCGCCTGTTAAATAATGAGAAGGTGTTCAGAATCAAATAAAGGTGGCAGAGTTGTAAATTCGTGGCTAAACTGTGATTGCATATTTTGTCGAAGAACATGAGGAGATGGAAGAGACAAGAGTTTGCACGAGGCGTTGTTTTTTTTTGAGGATATAATAAACAAACGAAAGTATGAAATCACGTTTTTAGAAAAACACAGGAGCTGGAGGAGCTCTATGTGACGAGATGGAGGAAAATAACAGCTTTGCGGGAAAAAATACATCTCAGTATTAAGAGAGCCAGATGGAAAGAGAAATAGAGGGGGTAGTGTTTGGCAGTGACATATTTGTTTGTTGTTTTGTCTGTTGTTCTTTTCCTTCCATTTTCTTTTTTTTTTTTCTCTATGGAATTGAGACAAGGAAAGGCAAAACAAAGTTACACGAGTTGTTGGAAAGGTCAATTGGACAACTCTTGAACCGTGAGTCTAAATGTCGATATCACACACTGTTTCCGTTTGTACAGTTTTTAGGGTTTAAGCTCTCTTTAGGGCACGGCTATGTTATCCCGGACATGCTAGCGTTTTCTCAAGATCACAAGTTAATCGCTTCATTAAACAAGCTTTCTTGTTGCGAGATAATGAAAAAACAAAAACCGTTTCCTCTTATTATAATGTTTTTTTTCTGAGGTCCGAAACTACACTTCTAAATTTGGATACTTTAAATAAACTTTTACTTTAAATAGGTCAGGAAGCCCAATACCTCAGAATTAACAAGTAGTCTATTAAATTTAAGTTGTACAAGCTAAAAAGCTTGAACAGCTGTTACAACTATTAGTCTACTTCACAAGGTAATTTTGAGGTAATTGGTTTCCTTGATTTTTGAATGTCAGCTCCAGGAGGACCCAATTCTGATTAACACATCAGGCTGCTCTGATATACTTTATCATATCAAATAATATCCAAATATCCACCAATCAGATAAGTTTCTTTTCATTTCGGTTGTAGCCTACACTGTAAAATATGACAAAGTGACTTTACTTAAAAAAAAGAAAAACGATTACTGCAAAATTAACAAGTAAAGTAGATTAATCATTTTAAGTTGTTTCGTACAACTTGCATTTAATAGTCTACGTAGTAATACAACTAATTACAAAGTCAACTTCTAAAGTTTACAGTGTACTAGACAGTAAAACAACAGGCTCAAGTTGACCGCTCGATGTAACCCTATCCCAGTAATTACTTCATTAAAAGTTTCCACAGTTTGCTTTGAAACTTAACAACCCCACAGTGGATTGTGTATATGTAGTGGTCCACTCTTACAAAGTCTTCTTCCCCTTGATAAATTATCTTGTTATCTCCAGCCAATGGCCTTTTGTTTTCTCGAGATAGCAAGACAAATTAACTTGTGATCTCGAGATAACCGGCATTAAAAAAGTAATTGCGAGAGTGGCTGTTCTCGGCTTGAATAAAGGACTGTTATACCAGTTTGTCAAACCTCAGATTTACATGAATAAGGTGGCGCTGAAAACTTGGTGACATATATATATTCCAGTGTTTATGCCAAGTATTTATGTTACAACACTAAAGAGTGTTGTATGATTGCAGATCATGTTGATACGTATGAACACTTTTATAAGGTAACTCATATATGAACAAATCATAACAGCATGCCAGCGAGCCAAGAACATGCTAATGCTAGTCAGAAGTTTGGTCACTTACTAAATAAGTGAACACAGTTTATCCAAGAGACTCCTATCTCTTCAGTGTCTGCGGACCATACCTCTTTCATGTTATAGTTCATACTCTGACAGAGTAATATATAGGTGGATGGTGCAGCACAGCCAATAATTTATTAAAGCTTTTCCCAGGGTTGGACTCACTGGCTTTCCAAATCTTTTGCTACGATTGGTCAACAGTGCAAAGATGCTCGTCAAAGTTCACCTGAGTTAAACTCAACTTGAGAGACTCACAAGGATGGATTTCACCTCTGCAAGCAAATCTGCTCATGACGTTAACTTGAATCATTTAGCAACACATTTTTGCTGTCGAGCTGAACTCGAGTAAGACTTTGAACTCAATTGAGACATGATGCTTTATTCTTAATTTAATGCTTGGCAACACTGCCCACATGGCATTTCATTTCATTTCATTTCTTTTCCTCATTTTAACTTTTTTAATTTTAACGGTGGCGCCACAGCAGACTGTCTAGGGTCATTCAGTGAATATCATTTTTCCAAAGGTGATTGCTGCTTCAGGTGAAGTTTAAATAAATGATGTGAATGTATCGATTGATATTCCATGAACTTCTCCGCTTCAGGGGTCCTCCAGAGTATACTTCAACCCCACATCCATGCCAATGAAGGACAAAGAATATAGTGCAAACTTCCTTTTTCTCTTGTTTTGTACCAGAGATGAATACTTTAATGATATTAATATATATCTCCCACCTATATCAAAACCATACTATACTAACCTTAGTATGGTGAGAGAGTTTATTCTGTACTACTATAAGTTATACTGGATGTTTCATATGGTCGATTTTTTACCATATGCAAAACAGAGACTTCAACTTTCCACATTTAAAGGGATATTCCGGTGTAAATTTAATCCATGGTCTAACACACCGTGACACCGAGTAAGACCCCCCCTTGAGAGATCAAGCAGACCGCTAGTTTACGTAGTTTTAGCATCCTCAGAAAAGACCGCACAATACATTGCAGTCTATGCCTCCAAGATGTGGGGAAGCCCGACAAGTCGATTACAGAGTGCAGTAGAATTCCGCAGTAATAATCATACATTTTCATCTTTGAGCTTGCAGTCTTTTCTGAGGATGCTAAAACTACGTAAGCTAGCGGTCTGCAAACTTGATCTCTCGAGACACTGGAATATCCCACTAAGCAACTATTTCTGCTTTAAATAGCCTTTAGATTACCCCTTGCTGTAGACGGCCACAATTCAGAGAAAGTTACAGATTTCAGCTTTACCTCTCATGTTCAAGTCAGGTTTGTACTGTTTTGATGTCTTTTATCAATAAAATACACCGTTTTTCACAGTCCTTCTGCATTGCCCACAAGCAAGAGTATGGCTGCGTACTGTATGCGTCATCTTCACATTAACAACTAATGCTTCATTTTTATGACAACTGCCAACGTTGTATTTATTTTCAAATACATATTCAGTGTGCTTTTGAATTTCTGTTTTTATTACCATTCCTTTTCTGCAGTCATGAAGTCCTCATCAGCCTTTAAATACGCTGCCCTTGTTTTTTATGCTGGTATTAATTTAGAAGCTGTGACACAACCACAATGTGACCTTTAATGTGACCTCTTTTGCTGAAGTTGAGTATCTGCAGAGGAAACAAAACCAGACACACTGTCATTGACGCAGAACCACTAAATTTGCTCAAATGCTGTTGGCATTTCAGCAGTATTATGGAGAAGAGGTGAGCACATGATGATGACTCAGTATGTCCTCTTTAGAAATGCCTTCTAATGGTCAAAAAACAGATTTGTCAATGGTGAGTGGGTGAATTAATTAATATTTAATTGAGGGTTGTGGTTGGTATCTGAAAAGGGCCATTTGACCTCTTAACTGCTGAATCATGCGAGTTGTGAAGCAAATAGTTGAAAAGAACTCACACCTGACAGATACAACTTAAAAAATGTCATGTTAGGTCAAAAAAAGTCCCAAACGCAAGGCACTAAGGCCGGCTGGTTTAAAAAACATAAGTCCACAAAAGTCCAAAAATGCAAGCAACAAAAAGACAAGCTAAGAAGAATCCAAGAAAAGTAAAACATAAACTAAGAACAAACCAGAAAGCTACAGGGAACAAAGCAGAACCTTGCAACCGACATAGAATTGCAGACAGGAAAACACAAACTTCATTGCACAGAGACTGATTTACCAATCAAACACAGGTTTTCAAAGATAAAAGGCCAGGAAAAAGACAAAGACAGCAAGTGGAAAGTGAAGCATGATCAGTGTTGTGGAAGTTACTTTTAAAAAGTAGTGTTTGCTCGTTACTCGTTACTTCTTAAAAAAGTAATCCCTTACTTTACTTAGTTACCCTCTATGGAAAGTAACTTTTTACGTTACTCGTTACTTTTACGTTACTTTTATGGTGTTCGACTTTGGGCAGAACCCCATCTCATTTCCTAAATGTGTTTAGGCCTACATAAAGTTCTACTATGGAGGACATAACAGGTATTTCTTTTGTGCGCTTTATTATGAAAAATGCCACAAACAGAGCACTTGACAAGAAGACAAGAAGTTATCGTTGGTTGTGGAGCTCCGCCGCGCTTGCCATGATGACTGACTGCTCTCTGCATGCTATCGCTAATAGCAGCCTCAGTGTCATGTCCCGCTCCTCTACAGCAGCTACTCTCTCCGTGCTCAGCGGCTTACCGGCACACCACGCTACCAGCCACCCTTCGCTACAGCTCCAGCACCCCCACCTCCACGTCTCCTGACGGGGACTCCGCCCAGAGTTCGCAACTCCCTCACGATCTGTTTCCTCGAGTAGTCAATAAATCACTCCTTCAACTTCTCCAAGCTTCAGTGTCCGCTTTTGGGTTCTAACTCTACCACCCAGCACAACACTCAGTGTGGGATGAGAGCCCGTGACTATTGCGCAGCTGAGGCAGTGTCGCTGTCAAATCTGTCCCTGGGAAAAGTAACGTTTTGCCCAACTGAAAAAGGAACTACGTTTTGTTACCATATTTTCAGTAGTAACGCGTTACACTACTTTTTACCCGAAAAAGTCTTTTTTGTTACTTAGTAACGCGTTGATACACAAGGAGAGGCTTTCAACATAAAACATAAAATCACAAAACTGAAACTTGACCATGACAAAAACAATATCTTCTCTTTGTTTATTTGTTTTCTTTTTTGCCACACTTTTGGGTTTATAACTTATTTTTATCAACATTTGTATTGTTTTTCTCTACACTGATCTTTATCCTCTCTTATATCTTTTAACTGTTGAGTTCCCAAAGGTACAAAGGTGACACACACAAAAATCTTCAGGATAAAGTTGACTAATCTCAATTTCACCAATTTATTCTGTCAACCAACATACTAACATTTTGGCCTACAGTGGCCTTCATCAGAGCATTAGTTGTGTGCTACCTTTATTAATTTGGGTATCCAACGGCTGGAATATATGATTTTAGTTAAGCATCGCAAAATAAGATACTAGGTCACTGGATTCACCCCTTTACACAATTTCACTGATTTAAAAGTGCTTTCATAACGTTGACATTGGCAACGCTGACATTGGCATTACAAGAAGTGTACATGAAGTATTTTGTCTTCTCAAACTGCATGGAGTTAGCACATACTCATGCCGCATGCACTGTACTGCCTTTATACTGAAAAAGACTGCGTTACAGAGTGCACGTCTCATTTGCACAGTCTTCGGTACAATTTTCTCTATTCTCAGTGTTTTTCACTGACTTCTGTAATTTGTATTTCATTTGCCCGAATGACCTCCATTTCCAAGAGGTCAGCACAAACAAGGCTCAGCTATAGCATGACTTAATTAGTGCATTTGTAATACTGGCAGACTGTGTGCTCCTCTTATTACCAGTTCACTTCAACTTGTGTGTGTGGGCCACATGTGCAAGAATTGTGCTGCTCTGCGGGCAATGAAATTAGTGTTATTCAGAAGAGGATACGGTTCAGATAAGGTCCACAGCAGCAGGAGAGCTGCAGCCTCAAGCAGCTGCACGGAGAGTCGGGAGTGCATCAAAAAGTAAAAGCTTGTAGATTCATCATCTCAGTAAAATGCAGTGTTTGTGAGTGTTTGTACAAACCGCAGAGAACATTTTCTTTCTGAGATGCTGGCAGCGTCGACTGTCACAGCTGCCAGTAAATCCAAGAGCCATTTGTTGGCAAATGAGAGCAAAGTTCCTCAGATACAGGTGACTCTGAGATGGTGAATGCCTCCGTCGGGAGAAAGGACAGTGAGGGTGGCAGGGTTTCCACTGCTTGTTCCAGGGTCTGTGCCAACGTGTAATCGGCGCCAGACACGTCCACGTGTCCTCACTATGGATCTAACAGCGCTGCACATAGTTTAGTCTGAGGTTATTGCAAGTTTTAATGATGCAGTTGGATTCAGTTTAATTGATCTGATTTCTTAATTAATTTGGGTTGCACTTTATTTTGTGTGAAGTAGCAAACAGATGTGGGTGATGTGGTTTTTACTTTATCCTACAGCACCATTTTATTCTAATAAACAACAAATTCTGTTGGATAAATTAACTTCTAAGCTATCAGGTCAATGTTGATAGCATTGCATTTGATGCCTAATTACAGCATTATTTGGTAGTAAAGGATGTAAGGGATATTTTACTTTCTACATTCTCTGAGGAATAACAGACTCTATGAACTCACATATTTCAACTTCATGCTGCACTGAGAGGAGACCTGAGTACGGTTGGTCTCTCCAGACTGTCAGGGTGCCTTGCCTTGTACACCATCTGGTAAATAACAGAACAGCAGTCGTTGACCTCATGACAAGGTTGATTCAATCGGTTATGCATTCAACTTTTGATCAGGTTTTTCTCAGGGCAATGGCCCTTTAATGTTAGCTCTCAGGTGACTGTCAGCTGACTCTTATCTGACTACCTCACAGCCTGTAACCACAGAGAATCACAGAGACTTCACCGAATCACTATTGATAACTTCATCGAAAACGTTCATGTCCCGCACTTCCCAGCTTTTACACAAAGTGTCTACGTAATCTATTCGGGGAATTCCATAGCAACGTAATACCTGATTAGTTAGAATATAGTTAACCCTTTATAGGGCACTCATTGAAATCTTTGGAAATTCTAAATTTTAACCTTAGAAAGCTAATGGGGGATGTTACAGGACATTTTTACAAAAAATAATGTTATCAATATTTTTCACCTTTGCATTGCAAATCAAGGTCAATGAAGTTACCATATATGAGCACTTGCCTGTCTATGGTAAAAAAATTATCGAGAGTGAATTTAAAAAAACATATGAGAAAAACACACACAAACTTCAAGGAACATTCATTTAGAGACATCTGTCTTGATGTACTGATGTTGGCTTTACTGTCATACAAGAAAAACACATATTCAACAAATACACATACGCATAACATTCAGTTAGGAACCGTTTTTTGGGCCGATAACAAGTCCACTTGTTACAACAGTAACAGTCAAAATATTGCCAAATAAGAAGTAATAAATAATATGTGAAA
>OMLP01017163.1:0-27637 GCA_900302685.1 Spondyliosoma cantharus
CAAAGTGCAGCGTTTCTACTGCAAAGCAGAACTGGCGTACCACAACAGCACGTCAACTATGATTCAACATCTGAACCGAAAGCATCCAGTTGTTAACACCAGCTCACCGAGCGTCGCCGAAACAAGCTAACGTAAACATTGATGCTAGCTAATTTAACGTAGCCTTCCATCGCTAGTTAGCGCGTATGGTATTTGTAGAGGTTGTAGCCTGATGTCATCGGTATGACTAGATATCATGTTAAGATGTGGAAACTAATTTGTGTTAAATTGCAGGCGAGTAATAGCCTACACCAAATAACTCCTTTACACACACACACACATCTCGTCTCTCTCACTCCCTCACGCGTGCACACAAACAAACACACCCTTACTCCCGCTGTTAGGAATAGTTTGAATAAATACCTGTGTTTTTTTTCAGGAATAAAAGCCAATTGCTTGGTCTATTTAACAGGCCTGTCATTTTCCTTATGCATTAGTTGGTATTTTTGTTTAATAATGCAAATTTATTTTTTATTAGATTACTCGATTAATCGATGGGATAATCGGTAGAATACTCGATTCTAAAAATATTCGATAGCTGCAGCCCTACTTCCCAGTAGGTGTTGTTGCAGCAAAGACGGAGTTAGCAACCCGGTTAAGCAAAAAAAACAACCGTAAGAATCCTAATTTGACGTAGACATGGTGAAATTGAGTTGTATAGGGAGGCTATTTACATGCGTATGGTGTCATTTTTATACATTGTACTGTCAGTATTTTCTTGAATGATAATTTAATGTAAAAAAAATTAATAATAGTTTTTACAAAAATAGTTATTTTCCCATTTAGAGATAAGTCTACAGAGATAAGTTTGACTTGCAGATGTTACTCTATATAACCTGTATAGCTTTTCATTAAGAATTGGCTTTCTTGTTTACTTTAATTTGGCATGAGATCTGTTTTGGTTACATAAGATTTTGTGAAAAGTGTTAAAGTTGGCAGTCTTAAAGACAATATTTAAACATACAGCTGGTCTATGAGCTGCACACAAATCCTGCAGCTCAAAAGTTGATCTAGTTAACCAAAAAAAAACTAATTTCAAAGTTGCATATATCTACAGGATGACAGTTACATGGCAGCTTTAATGAGGTTTGGAGAAGGAGTCATTATTTCAGTACAGTGTCCTCAGTGCACAAACACACATACACATACTAAAAAGCCTGGCTTCCTGCGGGTAGATTTCCAAAAATAGGCAGATTTTGGCAAATTTCATAGGAAATACTAGGATCCCAATTCCCACTATTCAACTGTGTCATTTATGCTCCTTGTTTGTGTCCTACTTCTCCTCCACATGTTCTTCTTAATCCTGCAATTTCATTATCTTCTGTCTTCAGTGTTTATAAACTTTGTGAGCTTCCATAAACTTTTCACAAACAATGATGTAAAACAGGCCAACATTTTTGAGTGATGTTGAATTTAGAAGTTTCCAACCGGTTGGTTTCCAGTCATTTGTTTGTTCCTTTTCAGATGTGAGAACCACCATGAGAAGCTGAGTGTTTTCTGTTGGACCTGTAAGAAATGCATCTGTCACCAGTGTGCTCTGTGGGGAGGCATGGTAATGTATCACAGTACTTTTTTTATGCAAGTTTTCTTTGTCTGACCAACAATCCAAAACAACAAAATATTAAATTCATATGACACATATTGGAGAAATTGGAATTGGAATCAGTGAGGGATTGGTGTTTTTGTTTTGTCCAGCATGGCGGCCACACCTTCAAGCCTCTGGTAGAGATCTACGAGCAGCATGTGACCAAAGTGAAGGAGGAGGTTGCCAAGCTACGTCGCCGCCTCATGGAGCTCATCAGTCTGGTGCAGGAAGTGGTGAGGGCTGCTTGTCACTTTTATACAAGAAATACCAAAATCTAAAGGATCTCTTAAAGGGTTAAAGCTATGGATTTTGAACACTCTGTAAGCTTCTTTGAAGCGTCACCCTCTAGCCAAATTGCAGAAACTGGTCGTAAATTGCATATTTTAACTCACTGAATTACCTTTCTTTGCTGATTTAAAACATGTTTGTAGTCTGTAAAGAAGAAAATGTATGTTAAAAAAGTCAGGAAAAGAAAAACCCCAGAGAAGCTTCCATGATCATCAAACCATCTGTCAGGTCCCCCTCCCGCTTCTTGTTGTTAAGGTCAACTTGACAAAACCTTACCTTTAGTACTTCAGCATAAAAATGGACTTAAAGATATCAATTTGTATCGAAATATTGTACAGAAATGTTTGAATTTCTGCAGGCTACCACTAGATGGCACTAACATGATGATATTTCAGCTAAGAACTAATGTCTGTTAGAAGAAGCTTTATTGAAATGGCACCTGTTGGTCAGCTTGTGTGCGTGTGTGATGTGATGGGTCAGGAGAGGAATGTGGAGGCTGTCAGGGGAGCGAAGGACGAGAGGGTTAGAGAGATCCGAAACGCGGTGGAAATGATGATCGCCCGCCTCGACAACCAGCTGAAAAACAAACTCATCACCCTCATGGGTAAGACTCCTGAACACATCACTGTCACAATATGGCTGTGTTGATTCTGAGCTCATAAGACAATCCGAAAAGCTGTTTCTTGCACACAGTCGTCGTTTTATTTAGGAGTAATTTCTTTGCCAGTTTTTTTGCCGGCTACAGTGGTATTTATCAGTAATTTAATTCTTAATGTATGTAATAACTTACCCAGAAGTCAGATCATTTACCAGTGTGTATCATTATTATTTGAGAAAATATGTATAAAAACTTGCATTGCATTCACGGGACCTTGCAAAATCCTAAAGCTGTAGCCCAAATACTATTTTTAGTTGTTTTTTTTGGCCCTCTGTGCTAAATTTTAATACATTGTTGTGATTCTTCTCATCCAAGAAACCGAAAGGATGATTTGCAGCATGTATTAATTTAAATAGATAATGCAGATTGTTTACAGTAATCAAAATACCGACAAGAAAATACTTTTTTTGCCTAACAATAAATCTTTCATTCTCAAAAATGAAAATGGTGAATATAGTCTTATATTATATTAATATAGTGTTTTATTAAAAATAGTTTTGCATGATTTTGAATACTCAACGGAAAGGAAAAACCTTTCTGTTTTTTGAAAAACTGTTGTCATGAAAACAGGGCCTTACATGTTGGTCTCTTGTGTCTGTAATTTCTGTAGCACAACATAGCACCAGTCTGAATTGAAGGCTGGATCAGCTTGATGAATATCACTCTCATGAATTTCTCATGTTGAGTATCATCTATTATGCTTAAAGACAATAATATCAGTTTGTTGAACAAGGTAACATTGTCAAGGAGACATTTAACAGTTGATGTCACTGTGTGGGCAAAAAAGGACCTTATATTTTCCACTTGCATCCATGCCAGTTGCACGGCAAATGCTTTATATACAGCATGGGAGTTAATTAGGTTTAAAAAGTCACACCCCTATTAAAGCCTTCTCACTTTATTCCTTTGCTCTGTTAATCTTTAAAAGAATAGACAGAATTATTTACCCAATAAATGATGAAATGGTTATAAATCAAGGTTTTAATTGAAATGTAAGTTTGGAAATTCATCCCAGGTGCCACATTTTGTGTAAATGCGTTGCTGCTTGTTATTGATGTCATGTTTGAACAAAGCAAAAGAGACATTCATGTAAAAGTCACCTTTGTATGAATAACAAAAAACATCCTTTTAACAGCTTGCCGAAACCAGCAATGTTACATAATCTGTGTCCGGAAAGGGCCCTCGTTAATCCACCCTAACCGGCACTACAATGTGTCTAAAGGTTGAGACCTTAACCTAACAAAATATACAAACTCCCTGCTGAAAGAGGCACCTTTTTATAGCCATGGGTTATATGCATATGAAATATTTATTTGGACTGAGTGGATGGATGCATTCAGTGCCCACTTAAACAACTTGCACAGGCAGCCACTCACCCTCAGCAGCCTCCATCAGGGCTGACATTCAGCACAAGTACACTGAAAATAGAAATGTGCTCCTCCCCACCAGGCCAGAAGACGTCCTTGACCCAGGAGACGGAGCTGCTGGAGTCTCTCCTGCAGGAAGTGGAACACCAGGTTTGGGCGCCTACAGCAATTCAAGGCCTCCATTCATTTAACTGTACTGCATACCGTTGTGTTGTTAGTGGTGTGAAAATGTAGTGAATTTTCAGGCTGCAGTGTGTGTATATAGTGAATTGCAAAGGTTTATCTTAAACCCCCTCCCATTGTCAAAAAACAATCAACATATTCTAAATTTTAATAGTTAAACTGATGTGTTGTGACTATTTAAAATGATTTTTTGGGATCAGAAGAGCCACAAGTGGACAGATTAAGCCAGGCCTATACAGCTACTTTTTTACAAAGTCGAGATTTTTGAAAGTTTAGAGTGCCAAGGGGCTGCATTTTTACATTCCCTGAATCCAACTTGTAAAACTAGGATGTTTTTCAGATTTATTTTGTCTCTGCATTGTTTATTAGTTTTCACAATTGAAAAAGAAAAATTATGAATACAAAAGTGCAGGAGGAACAAAATGCACCTTTTCAATCTTAGAAGTAGGTTGCCTGCCAGCCTGGGTTGAAGCTTTTTTAATGAAATACAATTATTTTTGTGCTTCCCAACAGACATAATTAACAAATGGACTAATTAGCCTATTAACAAAATGATCAAAGGTCGGAATGAGGTTATTAAAGGGCCGCTAGTTGAAAAGGTCTGGATTCAGCACTGAAATGTTAGCTACTTATCAAGTTGATATTGCTCATGTTAGCAAACAGTTGCTTGACATCCAGTAGACATGAATTATCATTCCTTAAGCTCATTTTTGTGTCCGGCTGATTCATTTAAGTCCAATATCAACTAATCTTTTAGCCTTGATTTGCATCCTGCTTTGGTGCAGGTTTGATTGTGTACAGTGGTATTATCAGAGCTTGTTTCCCAACAGTTGCCTGCTCCTGCATGATTAATACCAGTGATGAACCATAAACTAAAGTTGTAAACTGTGAGAGAGAAAAAAATGAGAAGAGTTGTTTGCTGCAGAGTTGGTGAGAGCTCTTTGTAGGTTCTTCATTAGAGCTGTACTGATCAATCGGCCAGTATCAGCACAATTAATACGAGCAAATACATATATTTGCTCCCGTTTGTGTAAAGTTTGCTTAAAACTATGGTAACCAGCTGGAAACATTGCCTCCACTTTTTGTTTGTATGTTTGTTGGTTGGTTGGTTGCTTGCTTTTTCAGCAGGATTACACAAAAAACTTACAGATGCAGAAAAAGGAATGAATCCAAGAAGTTTTTCCAACTTTCTTTAATGTTGAGAGACATTTTCAAAAAATCAGGCATGTTTAGGTGGCTGCTATCTATAAGTGAGGAGAATTTGATGCAGATCCTAGATTTGGTGAGCTTGAATTATGGTTAAGCAGTTATAGTTTGTTAAATTTAAAGTGATACAGGGCCATCAAGTTTGATATTGGATGAAGCTTGATTGAAGAGATTCAACGAGAATACGTAAGAAATGCTTAGATAACAGTCTGGTTGATAGGAGTTGATTTGAATGTTTTCCTCTGGTCAATTGAAATTCTAAACAAGATGTTAACACTGATTTTTTTTCCTCCATTACTGGAGTAGCTATACCTGCTGGGATTTTATAAACACAATAGATGCTTCCTTCACCCAGATCAAAAACGACGTGCCTTGATGTTTTGTTTTGCTGTTTGTTTGTGTTGAACAGCTTCACTCGTGCAGTAAGAGTGAACTGATCTCCAAGAGCCCAGAGATCCTACTCATGTTCCAGCAGGTCCATCGGAAACCAATGCAGTCTTTCGTCACCACGCCAGTCCCTCCGGACTTCACCAGGTAATCCGCTCAGCTGTCGGAAAGGTTGTGTTCAGTCTGGATGGATCTAAGAAAACGCATTGAAGTATGAGGTTGAAAACTATCAAAACAATCCTGTCAAAGGATTCATCTGTATCCCACAAACGAGCGGTATTCAGATGCATTTCGAAGTGAATTTTACAGTGAAAAAATAACTGCAACAACTAAATCCATTTCTTACATATCGAAGTTTCATACTGTATGTTGAATTTATTTAAGTATGTATGTCCATGGAGGACTGACAGTGCCAATGTAAGCTAGAGCTTTATTCAGTGTGTGTAATCAGCCTTCCTCTGTGTGCCTTCAGTGAGCTGGTTCCTGCCTACGACTCCAGTACTTTTGTTCTGGTCAACTTCAGGTAACTTCATCTCTTTGGTTTCGAATTGTTCTAAAGTCATGTCAGTCAACAGTTTTATCAGCTGTGTGTGTAAAATAATCTAAAAATAAGTTTTTTTTCTGTTGCAGATAATATTCGGTCAAACTGCTCCATTAGCTGAACCTTTCATTATTCATTAAACTGCATCGCTTGATGCTGTAAGCTTGCCACACAGAGTAGCCAGCGGTGGCTTTACTTACTGTGGCTGTTTACATTCAAAACTATTGCAGGTTAAAAACATCTCTTTATTCAAAGCTCTGTATCCGAAATGAACAAACTCAATCACTGTGAGTAAAGTCAGTGGGGTTTTGGTGGTTGTTGACAAAGAGGGTGAGGAGAGCTTTGAAGCAGTTCCACAAACAGCTGAATGCATTTTGAAGCGCTTTTTCCACTTGAAATTTGACTTAAACCTGGAGGGCCAAAGCAGTGCCCCAAAAGGAGCAATATCACCAGAGACAGAAACAGACAATAAAACAGACAGCAACTGTACCAACATCAAGCTGCTATGACAGTGTATTTCTATTTGAAGCTAAGTATTCTCCACAAGATTCGATATGAGTGTGTTTTGATATATGTGAGTTTTTGTTTATTGTTTATAGCACCCTGAGGCAGCGGGCTGACCCAGTCTACAGCCCGCCTCTGCAGATATCTGGGCTCTGCTGGAGACTCAAAGTCTACCCAGTGAGTGTGATTTTACTGATGCTTTCCATTAAAGCCTGGCTACACTGCTCAGAATGAGCTCTAGCTTTGGTCACAGTTCATTTCTATAGAAATTAGTCTAATGAGTTTCAGGCAATACTTGAGTGTTTTGGTCATACCAGAATACTCCATGGTTGTGATGACCATGTGGTCATGGCATTTTATGTTTGTCTAATAACTCATGAATCATTGGGAGTAGTAGAAGGATTTTTGAACAGTGGGTTTCTTGGATCATACTTATTAGACTGATGTAGGTCACGTCCATTTGGACATGGAAATACAAATGTTTTACCCAACATTTGCTGGCTCTATTGACACATATTTTTATCCAATCTTCGCTGAATTTGGAACATACCATACCATTATATCATGAATTTGGTGCATGTGTCCCTGTTAGTGATGCTAATGTGTTTCCTCAGGATGGTAATGGTGTGGTCCGTGGAAACTACCTGTCTGTCTTCTTGGAACTGTCTGCTGGACTCCCCGAAACATCAAAGTATGAATAGTTTATTAATAAACCTCCTTGTTGTTATTCACAATGACAGAAAAGTCTGCAACCCCACTTCTCTTCTCACTTTCTGTCTTGTATTTCCCTGTGTAATAATGCTGTCTTGGTTCTGTGTAGGTATGAGTACCGTGTGGAGATGGTCCATCAGGCCTCCAGTGACCCGACCAAAAACATAATTCGGGAGTTTGCCTCTGACTTTGAGGTTGGTGAATGTTGGGGCTACAACCGCTTCTTCAGACTGGACCTTCTGGCCAGCGAGGGCTATCTGAACATGCAGACCGACACACTGGTCCTCCGGTAGGCAGGCAGGCACGCACGCACATCACCATGCTATAGAATGTCCCTGCGGGTGACCAGGTGCTGTGTTGGCTACCTCTGCTATAGAGCATGATCACCTGCACTTCATTGTTATTGGAGAAATAAGCAGTAAAGGAGCTGTGTTGTCACTGGCTAACACTGTTTTCATGTGTGCACAGCTACCAGGTTCGCTCACCTACCTTCTTCCAGAAGTGCAGAGATCAGTACTGGTACATTAGCCAGCTGGAGTCGGCCCAGAGCGGCTACATCCAGCAGATCAACAACCTCAAAGAGGTAGTCTGTGTGTGTCAGTGTGTGTTATTGTGTTTTTGTCTTTGTTAGAATCCATTTAAGTTTTAAGATCTTCAGAGTCTGCGCAGCTTTGTGAATTTGGGGCATCTGGATTGGTTGTTACATCTCTGCAACCTCTCTGACATTTGAAACTGTTGTTCAACCAAACATTGTTCAAACAACATAAAGTTTGTTTGTTGCAGGATGAAATAGGTTGATTGTGTGCTTTTGTATAAAGAACAGATCACAGCAGGGCTGCATTATTTTCTTTATTGGTTAAACCAAGGGATATTTTTTTAATAAATGTTTGAGATGGGCCTTCCTGCTCTAAAATGTTCTGATGATTTATAGACCTGTTTCACACAATCCAAGGTGACATCTTTACGCCTAAATACAATACAAATAAAATGTAATTAAATTTAAGACAAACATCAACTCGTCACATTTGAGAAGGTAGAGCTAGAAATTGCAGTAAATTGATTATGAAAATAGTTGACTGGCAGTTGATTAAATGATGAACTAATTGATGCATCAAAAATAAGATATTAGATAGATTATAAGATCATTTTTGAGACAACAAAGTGCTACACTGAGGCTTTGTAAAGGAGAGGCAGAAGGAGCAGATGGAAAGCATGCAGGGAGAAATTAGGTTTTGTTTAGACTTTTATTGATCCTGTTAAAAGCTTTATCAGTTGCTGGAAAACATTAGGGCAGATTCAATCACAAACACTAACATTCGATTACCTGCACTGTTTCCTGTGAATCCATTGTGTGTTTGTGAAGGCAATTTGAATCTTGCTTGGGAAAGTAAATTCAAAACTATGAAATATGTAAATTAATTAAATTGCTATTTACTGAAAAAAGGCTCACTGTAAATTTGACTTAAACAGTTTGCTTACATGAAAATCTTAGTGCAACATATTTATAAGAAGCTTACTTAATAAATAAGGATAATTTCTTTTTTAAAACATTTGGGATTGTTTGTGGTGTTGCTCATTATGATCATTAAACTAATATCCAGCTGTGACATCTCTATCATCATCTGGACTGATTAATATTTTTCATGACAGAGGTTGGCCATTGAGTTGTTTCGCCGTCAGACATCACGTAGCTCCTCGCCCCCCGACCTGAGGCTCGCTGCAGGCACCACAACCTCCGAAAGAGACCCCCGCTCGGTCAAGAGTGACGACGACATCCAGACCACTTTGAGCAACACTAAAAAATGTGAAGAAGAAGAGAGGACCCAGCACGATGACTCTAATGTAAGGGTGGAGTTTATTGTACCAGACTGAGGTAGCAGCTTATTGCTTCTTATTGTTATTTGACTGGAACTGCCTGGTTGACTGAAATTGTGCCTAAGGGGCAAGCAAAGATGAAAACATGAATTATTCTGTCTTATTCATATTCTGCCTAGAGACAAAGTTATTTCACAGAACATATTGTTGGTTTAACAAAACTTGCTCTCTGACTTGCGTGGATTTCATACTGAAAAATGGCGTATGCTAGAATCCCGAAACTGTCGTGACGTACGCCACTTTTTTGTGCATACGCAACATTGATACATGAGGCCCCTGGTCTGTTGTAATGTAACCACTCCTAAATGTGATGTAGTTTGATGCTACATCACTGCTGCACAGGTTGTGGAAAGCCTGTTGCTTTATTAGCCTGGGTGAAGTTACTCTTGAAGAAATGAGGATATTGTTACCACATAACAGAGATCTTGGTGTGATCACACTGTGTTGTTCAGGAGCTGTCAGACGGTGACTTGGAGGTTGACTGTCTGACAGAGGAGGAGGTGAACCCGCTGGACGGCAGCAGCACCTCAGGGAGCTCAACAGCCACCAGCAACACAGAGGAGAACGACATCGATGAGGAAACCATGTGAGGAGAATATCACATAATGTTCTGCTCAAATTATGCACTTGTTCATGTATCATTGAATAAAACACAAAATCCTCAGTTTCCTGCTTTTACTGAATATATTACTGTTTGTGTATATTTATACAGGTCTGGAGAGAATGATGTGGACTTCATTGGGAATCTGGAGACAGAAGAAGGAGAGCTTCCTGATGACTTGGCTGGAGCCACAGGTAGAATTCAGACACCAATATTAAATTATTATTTCATTGAAAAATCTTGTGAAAGCAGAATAATTTATTTGTGGATCCCAAAGTTCAAGCAGATTTACAACATGCACTTAGAGGGGAGGGAGGGGATTGCTAACTGCAGAACTGACAGGAAGTTAGCTAAAACGACACAGCAGCTTTAGAGATTGTTGTGCTGTTTAATCGGCTGATGAATAATTTGATCTATAAAATCAGAACATTTTAAAACAAAACATCCATCAACATTTCAGGCCAAGGTGACTTCTTTTAAAGATGTTGCAAAATCCACAGACATCCAGACTACGACGAGCAACACATCTTTACATTTGAGGCCATCACCATAAAATATTAAATGTCCTGCCTCATATCAAGGCTTGCTTTCTCTTCAGCTGAGGCAGATAAAAGCTTCAGCAACTATTTGACAATTTACAAAATCAGAATCGACTTGTACTGTTTGACAACTACACAGGCCAAACATAGTGATACAATGGTGGGCCTCAAAGCGGCTCCTTCAGTGTGTTTGACTGTGTTGGTGTTGAAGAGGATGAGTCACTGTTCACTGTACCCCTTGTAGTGTGCTGATATAGGAACACTTGGTGTCTGTATGTGTACATGTGTGGGGGCTGTGTGTGTATGAGATTTCAGAGTCAAGCTCAGCAAAATATTGTTGCACATTCTTTGGGTCCCACAGAGTAGTAATTTTTTATTATAATTAAGTCTTTCTTTGCGTAAAACCAGAAAAATAAAAAAATATATCACACCTTTTTCTTGTCTGTTAATATTGATAGAAACAATTATTAATATTTATGTTATTCTGACATATTCTATATATATAATATAACTTGGAAGTGTGTAATTGTTAGTGATCCCTTCCCTGCTGTGTCACTTTACGCACAACACCTTTCTTTTGTTGCGAGGCAGCTCTCGTTGCCTCTTTCTTTTCTTTCCACTTTTCATGTCTTGAACTAACACTGACAGGATTGAGAGAATTCAAAGGGAAAAGTTCTGGTGGGAAAAGAAACTACAATGATATCTGAAAAAGAGTGAAAGCACCCCAAAATCATTCAAAAGTCTGCATTCTGTCAGTTATCTAAAAATAAATCAACTTTTAAGAACGTTGGTCGAGAGAAAATTGAAAAACATTTCTCAGAAAAGAAAAGATGGAGCAATAATTATCGGTGGATACCAAATGTGATGAAGTTTGTTTTTATAAACTAATAAGATGTACAATAATATACAATAATGTACTAAATGAAATATTATATTAGTCAAAGCCATAACACTGGCTGCTCTTAAAGTACAACCATATGTGAACCATTTAACATTAGTCTTCTGCCTGTTCTGCAGGAGGATCCAGTGTGCGTTCCTTACATCGCAGTACTGCTGTTGGTCGCAGTGTCAGTGGTAGCGGAGCTGCTGCTACTGGTGGTGCTGTTGGTCCCGGCAACAACAGCCTCCTGGAGATTGACCCGGTCATCCTAATCCAACTGCTGGATCTGAAGGAGCGCAGCAGCGTGGAGTCTCTGTGGGGTCTTCAGCCTCGGCCTCCTGTGTCTCTCCTGCACAGCCAAGGTCTGTTAACACACCCAACCCACTAACAACAAATCATTGCAGCTAAAAAAGTAAAAAAGAGTATTGAAAATCAATACTCAAACTCACACACAGGGTCCATCCAAAAGGAAAATATATTCCTTTTGCAGCTTTTGTTGATGGAGGTTTATCTTTTTTAAGGGACACATTAATAATAAGTGAAAACTACTTGCTTAAATATTTCTCCAGGGACTGAGGCAGTCTCTGATATCATTATTTTAAGTGATCCTCCCTAAATCACGAACGAACATATTTGAATATGATGACTAGTGTTGTAGAGATGGAGACACAAGTTTCACTGTGGACAGGACCAACTTAACAAATAAAACAAACATGGATGGTAACAAATGTGACAAAATCAAACGAGCCAAAATACAGTTACTTGCCTCTCTAATTAAAATAAACTGAGAAAACGATATTAAAAGTACTCTCCTGAGTGCCATGGAGAGTTTGTGGCTCATGTATGTGAGCGTGGGCAACACAGTACACAATCCTGCCAAAATCTCCACACTGTTCCACTGAGCAACAAGTGGTGGTAATACACCAAGGAACACAGCAGTGTGTTCACAAAGAGCAGGGCCCCGCTCATAAGAGGGGAAAAGGGCAAAGCTTTCTGCAGTCCATGGAGACGAGTAAAAATCATGTTCCTCCAAAATATAAGCAACAATGACAAGATTTGTATTTATAATCATAAACTCACTAATGAAACAACAAAATACGCTCCGTTACGTTTTCTTGCCCGCTTTTTCCCTCACAGGGTTGCGGTGATGTTATTGATCTTTTTCAGGGGGAGGCCAGAGTCGCCAGCTCATTGCAGGACCCTTACTGATGGCAGAGGTTAGAGCCAACTGCACATCAGGAGCAGTTGTGGAGTTCAGTATCTTGCTCAAGGATACTTCGGCATGTAGCTCAGTCCCGCCCAGGGGAACGGCTCTACCCACTGAGCTACAGCCACCCATAAAACGAAGTGAATTTTCTTGCCATGCCAGGACCTTCGTATAATTCAGGATGCCAGAAAAGAAAGGAGATGAAAAACAGGGAGCTGAGAAGGCAATGGCTAATTTTTTCAGTCAGCTCAGAAAGCTGCTCCGAGCCAGGCTGAAGAGGCAAATGATAGTCAGGAGGCTAACGTCACAGCTAACGTAACTAGCTAAGAGCTAGCTAGTGTCTGTGCAGGAGCCACCACCACCTGTGAGAGAGAGGATGATCTTGATATTTAATTGAGACCCTGGGTGTGTCCATGTGGGATATTTATATTTAAATAATAAAAAAAAAATAATTTAAATGATTTAAATTTTTTAAAAAAGGATTAGGCCTCAAGGATAAATGAATGATTGTTGAGTAACAATGAATGTGAGCAGAAAATGTGTTTGTTTGCAATAAAAATCAGGGTACCTTTTAACATAACTGGCAGCCAAAAGATATCATTATCAGCATGGCAAAGCGAATGTTGTACAAATCACAGTGAGAAATGTTCATATTCAGTGAATGCTGTGATCAGGCAGGAGTAATTCGCCTGCTGTGAAACTCAGTTGTCAATAGCAAAAGCATGATTGAGTAAAATGGTTAGTAGAATATATGAATGGGGAGTTCAGAATCGGAATTTCTTTATTAGTCCCGCAAACAGGGACATTTGTATCACAGCAGCCAAAGGACAGTTTGATATAACAATAAAGGTATATCAAAATGTAAGAAATAGAAATGGACTTGTATAGACATAATATGTACAAATATACACAGTGTAATTATCAACCGTGTGGGCAGTGTAGATGTACAGCTAGAAGCAAGAGTGCATGAACTAAAGGTGCATGTTGAAAACTCTATGGGTTGTGGTGGACAGAGCTGCAACGATTATTTGAGTGAATAAATTAGTCGACAACTATTTTGATGATAATCAATTAATTGTTTCAGTAATTTTTCAAGCAAAAAGTTAAACATTTGCTTCTTAAATGTTAGAATTTGCTGTTTTTCTTGATAAATGAAGAGTTTTTGAGCTTTAGATATATGGCTATAGAAGCAATTTGAATAAGTCATTTTAGGCAATGAGCATTATACATATAAAGTATGTTTATGTAATCTTGATCACACTGTAGCTGTGAGGCAACACGATTCTGTGGTTGGAGAATCTATTTTGTAACTAAATACTGACAGATTGGATCCTTGCCTTTATGACATTCGATTCGTACTTTGAGCTAAATTTATAAACCAAACGTCTCCCCACTGTTTAACTGAGAATGTATGGGAGAGAGGCTTTGAAAAGTCTTATATTCTTCTGTTACACTCCTCATCTCCTCCAGCTCATCCTCACTCCAGGAAAGAACGAGAGCGGCGGCCTCAGGTGGTGCGACGTTCAGCTCCAGACTCGGGGGTCCTGATCCGCCTCAAGGCACAGATGGCCGAGGTCCGCAGCAAGATGTCTGACGTAAAGAGTCAAGTGATGGAGGCCCGGGGGACTGGAGAGCCAAGGCCTAGCCCATCAGGGAGCTTCAGCGTGGAGGAGGTACCCTCTCACCACACTGACTCAGAGCTGTCAGCTTGTCGTAAGCCCGGCGAACTGGACCTGCTGGGGAGAGCAGCTGCGGCTCGGTCCAGGCCCTGCCGCCCTGGTGAGGACTGCTACACTGCTAATGCTGCTATACAGCTACAGTGTTCCAGTGTTACTCAATGACGTGAATGTAGACTGAAAACTAGTAGTAATGTCTTAAATTCTCATAATCCAAAGCTACCGTTTCTTGTAGACTCTCCGGTACGACCACTCCTTTAGAAATTGGTAAAAAAATCACTTGTAGTCCGCAGCATGGTCTTGTGTGTCAGAGGTCACTAAAAACAAACTGTACACTAAAGCCCTGTGAAAATGAACATTTGTTGCACCTGAAGTGAGTTAATTACATAATGAGTATTTTTTATTTTATTTTTTTTTTTACACCAAAGCAGACTTTTTCAGTTTTTCTTGATCCAACCAACCTGCCACCATTACCATCAGCCGTGTATGAGAAGGCAGCTCTCAGTTCAAATCCTGAATATTGCTCTAATTATCATAATTATCGTCATAATCATCATTATCCATGTGTCTTTTTCTGCAGCCAATTTGGATCGTCAGTGGAGGATTTCCAGAGTAATTTCTCACAGTGCAGAAATGAGCCTACGGTGGCTGTGGAGGCTTGTTTAGAGCACTTCATCTATTCTGTACTTGGGTTTAAATGATGCAGATTAGGACCCCAGTGACTGGATTTGGACTGGCTGTATTTAGACTAAAAACAACCTATGCGAGAGTGAATTCTAAATGTCTTGGGCCCACGGATCTGAGATAATCATACGTTTGTCTTTGGCTTTATATTGTTTTTTTGTGCAGCCAGGAAATCTCTGTCCCCGGTCCTGGACAGTAGCGGCTCTCTGGTGGTGAAGAGAAGGAGTCCAGAGGAGATGGAGAAGGACCTGAGAGGAGCAGACGTGGTCTCAGAGATCAGCATGCCTCATCTTAAAGAGGGGCTGGGAGGTACAGAGGGTCAGTGGTTTTTCTAACTTATATGACTATTAAAACCGGAATTTATACATTTTTTAGCTGTGAATATATACGAAATAAACATAGTATCAACATTTTTATATGATTATTATAATTGTATCATTTTTACAAATATTTCTATGTGGTTAGGATTGACTCATCCTACTAATCCACAGCTGCATTAGCTTTCATTTGGAGTTGTGTTGCTAAGCGAATTATCTGTCTCTTTTCTCCCTGTGTTCATTAGTTGGTTGCTAAATGGTAGGGGTTTAAATCATCTCAATTTGGTATTACATTGAATCTTTGGACAATGATACAAACAATGCTGTTGACACGTCTTTTCTCCGAAATCCAAAATATTCCTGCACTGGTGGTTTCTTTCTGAGAAGGGAGTAAATATCCATCCTCATTGTATTTTTCCTGGCTGCTTGCCATTATCTGCCTGGCACTAGGACTGTTTGAAGGGGGAAGGTTCAGGAAGGCGGCCGAGCCTTAACAGAAAAGGTGCTATAGATCAATGTTTTCACTTCACTTCGATAATATTGGATTGTTAATCATTAAATCAATATATCAATCCAAACTGATGGATCATTGCATTTACACTGACTGTGCCTGTGTGCTGTTTGGTGCCAGGACGGTAGTGTCCGGTTCATTTTTAAGAGCTTTTGTTTTTTTGCTGAAAGCTGACAGTGCTTGTAAGAGTGTTGACCGTGAACCAGAGCTATTAAATTGGGAGGGTTAAAACTAAAACGAAGAGCTTCAACACATTTTTAAAAAGCCCTGGAGAGTTGAAGAGAACTGCTGAGTTGTGTGATATCTTTAAAATAAAAATATTGATTATTAGTGCAGTTTTGATAGACAGTTCCTTATATTGTGTATCCTTGAAACGTTTTAAAATGTCTAAATAATTTTCAGGCCAACAATTCAGATAACTGGATATTAAATAGACTTTAACAGTTCTTTAGATTGGCCAAACTTGATTTGTATTATGAAGTAAATATTACTTTTAAAGTGTTATATTCATTTCAGTCTTTCTTTTAATTCTCATGGTGTGGTGTGTGGGTTAATCATCTCCTCATCAAAACAAATGCTACTTCTAGAAGTAAAAAGTTGAAATTGTTTCCGTCAATGTTATTTTCATCTAGCATGAGTTAGTGCAAGTTCAACTGGATCTGGCTGAGAACAGTGCATTTAGTGTTAGATTAAATCCTGTTAACTAATTTAAAATTACAAACTTTAGCTATTGAGCTTAGAGTGTCATGGGAACTCGGACAAACACAAAGCCACCAGCAAACCTCCTGCTATCTCCAAATAGTGTTCTGTATTCACATCGGGAGCCTCACTAAAGAGACTCCCGATGTGAATAAAAAGCAATTAAGGTTATTGCGCTGGTCAGTCACCAGCGCAATAACCTTAATTGCTTAACAACCTTAACAACCTTAAGTCCTGCAACTCTGGTGACCTCTGGTTAGGGTTAGGGGTTCATTTTTCCCAGTACGTTCTTGAAAATACAAAACATAACAGTCTTAAAATAGTCTTAAACCTTCAGAAACCCTGCACCCTATGTTTCAAAACATCAACCATAAGCATTGTGGACGTTTTGGTAAGGTGCTGAGGGACCTGACTTAACTCAGGTATCTAGGTTGATGAATCTTGAAGTACCTCCTCGGAGTTGAAAATATACTCATCCAAATACTCTCTATACTCTCTCTGCTTTATCTGCTCTCACTCTCCTCTGCTTCAGGGACTTAAAATAGTTCTGGTGGCTGATCTCTGATAAACTGTTGGATGTTTTAACACTCCATACTCCCCCTCACTAAAATTTTAGTGTGTCAATATTTCAAAGAGTGTTTACACTGTTCTTGACAATCACTGTCCGGGTGAACAAACACTGACTTCTGAGTTTTTACAACCTATTGTATTTTCATTTGGCAGTTCACAGTGCACCATTGTTGAAACACATTCTTCATGTGTACTTTATATATTTCAAATAGCTTTTTATTAGGGCTGGGACGACGCGTCGATGTAATCGACGACATAAATTTGTCGACATGAATAATTTGCATCGACGCGTCATTCCCAAACAACCAAGGGGGTAGGCGAATATCAGGAAGTGGTAGGACCCACGGAGATGAACCGCTGTGTAATTCACACAGAAAGCCAGAGCTGTGGCTCCTAAAGAGGCGTGACGGTACACATCATGATGGTGATGTCTGTGTGTTTTCAAGGTGTTTCCCAGGTGTCCTGTCAATCTAAACCCGCGGACAGTTTATAATCATATGTTTGCTGTTATGTGTAGTTATTGAGATCCTGACCCACCAAACATCCTGGAAAGTGACAAAGTTAAGTTTTTCGCGTTAAATTACATAATTACATAATCGCCATCATGTAATGTTGCTTTGTGGGACATGTCTCTGTATTTAGTTGAGTGAGGGACCTGTGTATCAACCCTTCGCTAGTCCCATTGAACGCCCATTCATTTGGGATTTTTTTGGAAATCCCAACATGTTATGTTAAGTAAATATACAGCTTCTGTATTTTCTACATAAACAATACAAGGCAAAACAGGCTCAACTACCTCGTACGTAACGTTCGGGTCCCGTAAGAAGAATTTTTAGCATGTCTGGATTTAGGGAAGCTAACACTGACATGGGGTCAGCCCTATGTTCCTACAGCTCTATTTTCCCACATTTCTAAATGTTTTCTTTTAATTTAGGCCCCATGTTCCCACAGCCCTATGTTCCCACATTTCTAAGATTTTTCTTAAAATTAGGCCCTATCTTCCCACAGCCCACAAATGTTTTGATATCCATATTGTGTGAATAGGTGCATTGATCAAGTAATGTGAAATAATCGGTAATTGAAAAATTAATCGTTAGATTAGTCGAAAAATTAATTGTTATATTAGATGACTAATCGAAAAATAATCGCTACATTAATGTTTGAAAAATAATCGTTTGGGATAGCTCTACTTTTTATCATTGAGTGCTAGCTGCAAACAGTGTTAAACATTTTTTATCCATGTCCTCAATAAAGTTTTCTGAGTAGTTAACTGGAAACTTTACAGCTCTTCCTTTTTCTTGATTATAGTGCTCTAAAGAAAGTTTTACAATCTGTTAAGTTTTGACCAACCTCTATGAGTCTGATAAGCCTTAAGACTCGTGGTTCTATGGCATTACCCCACCTGGCCTCAGTGGATTGGATTTCATCATCTCACCAATTTAAACTAAATTGCCTGGATTGAACTGAAAACTGAAAACAAAACAATAACTGTGTTTTTCCATCGTGTTGCTTTGCTCCTGTTTTCGCGCCAGGAGTGCTGAAGGCTGATGGTACCCAGACCCCCCTCATGTCCCTCAGCATCTCCTCATCTGATCAGGCCTCCACCTCCAAGCAGCAGTACTCATTGGTGGAGCAGCAGCAGCAGCAGCAGCTCTATGGGGCCTCAGGGTCCAGGGACGACATCTTCTCCTTGGGAGGACCAAGCTATATGACTGCAAGCAAGAACTGTGGCAGCAGGACCCTAGGGTGCGAGACTCAATTATCCATTTAGCTACCACAGATAGTTGTGTTACTCGTACTCCAATAGTGAACTCTTCTCGTCTCCTGCATCTCACAAAGACTTCCATTTCTTCCTACTACAGGACAGCCAAGTTGGACTTTGAATCTGAGAGCTCAGGAAACTCCCATCAGTCGTTGCTGGAGGGATCCTCTGCCCAGCCACTGTCAAATGAAGGTTGGTTCACCTTCTGACTGCCACCCTCTGGAGTTAACTTTTTTTTACAGAGTTAACTCTGTATCTTTTTTTGGTTATATTTGCTAAAATTGTCATTATGATCTGACAGTAGAATAAGATACAGGTCAGCTGTCTGTGGCTCCACCCAGTGGCTGTAATTTGATTTGCAAGAATCTACTGCCCCTGGCTCAATACAACCAACCAGAGCCAAGGAGAGTGTCTGAGAAGTGTCAATCACACTCGTGCATACGCTGCTGGCAGCCCCCCTCCCTCACGCAGTGCATACTGGGCAGTGCCCCTCCCCCACGCAGGCGCAGTGCCTGCTGTCACCTGGTCAGATACGTTCAAGCTCAAACTGTAAACAATGGCAGAGAACAGACAACAACAACAGAGCCGAAAAATGCCCCACCATTGCCCACGTCAAAGAGAAGAAATAAGAACACTGACGAAGGAAAAGCAGTAAACAGAAAGAATTGGACCGAGACAGAGAGAAAACAAGGATACATTTCGGAGCGTCATTTCAGAGGTGGAGGGAGCTGCGGGATTTGTAAGGACTCAAGAGCGACGCAGAGTTTGCCACTTTTCTGCTGGATAAGTAAGGACCCCTGCTTGATATATGTTTCATTCTGTTTTAACCACAAGGCTATGGTGGCGGCGGTTACAGTAATACTCACAATAGCGCATATGGCCGTACGATGTTGCAGTCGAGCTACGTAGCTTGTTGCTAAATCTAGCTTGTTAGCTTGTATGCTAACTCCGGTGTTTAGCTCTGTCTTTATGGCTACTGGTTAGCAAAAGTGTCTTTCAAGTGACCGGGCAATTATAACGTTAGTTTGTGTTCAGTGCACTCTGAAGTGGTTGAATTGGTTTAGATAACATGACTCATGCTTCAGAAAGGCATCATGCCGTGGCTCCGGGTAATGATTAGCTGGTAACTCTGTCTACCGCAATGTGAAGAATATTGTTTGTTACTCTGGATATCTACAGTAATTTAGTTGTATTGGTCAGAAATAGAACAATCAATTATGTTGTTGTTATTTTGAATGGGCCATTTTGGTTATCTGGGGTCCTCTGTTACCATGGTTACAAGCCTGCTCGTGCACAGCAGGCTCCTCTGTGGGAGGGGCTTTGAAGGCAGGGCTGCAGTGCAGCAGAGAGGAAGGAGGAGGGACCTGGGAGCTGTGGTCATTCACATTTTCTGGCTAAGTCCACTTTTTGCTTTTTATAGCCACTGTAGATTCATCAGTTGGACTATCTTTAACTGTGGGATGTATAAAACACACAACTGTTTCCTAACAAGTTCACAATGTCAACCTTTTAGTTGATGATATGTCAATGTTGGGTTCACAACTTGTTTGAACTGGCTCCATACGGCAAACAAAAAAAAATTCTATTCAATCAATCAGCGAATAAGCAGCATAAAGTAACAACATGGGCACCAACATTGCATTCCCGTCAAATTAAGAGGATGGAAATGTGTAGTTGAAATTTCCAACATTTGACCTCAGAGCATTTCAGATGCCAAACGCCAAAAGTTAACAAAAACTTGGTTGACCGTGACAAAATGATGTCTCTGTGGTAAGCGTAAACAAAATTGCACATTCAACAGTGCAGATATAAAAGAAATGGTGGAGGAAAACGGCACATGAGGTTACAGACACCATTATACTTTATTATTTAACTGCACTTTGATACATATCTAAATATTCCTTTCACTTGCCTTATACCAATACTGCAGTCTACAAATGTTGTGTCATGTCAGTAGACAGCTGCTCCCTCTTATGGAGTTAGTGCCCCAAGTATACAAGTAAGAATTCTGAGTTCAGCTGGAGTTCCTAGTAGGAGGTTGGAAATATCA
This sequence comes from Spondyliosoma cantharus, assembly GCA_900302685.1. Taxonomy (NCBI): domain Eukaryota; kingdom Metazoa; phylum Chordata; class Actinopteri; order Spariformes; family Sparidae; genus Spondyliosoma; species Spondyliosoma cantharus. The sequence continues at coordinate 20,841 of OMLP01017163.1, forward strand.
GAATTCTGAGTTCTCTGCAATGCAGCATAAGAAAACACATATAACATAAACTCAGTAGCACACATCATTAAGACACCAATCATAGTTCTTCCAACAGCTGAACATGTAGACCAAAAGGTGGCAGAAAAGCTCTCTCTTTCACTGGTCCACTGTGTGACCATTGAAGCTAATCACATTTCTTAAAGTCTGACTGATTGTTAGTCATAATACATGGCATTTTCCAGAATTTATCAAAAAATCCATCAATCTATTACAATAAAACAATGAATGATATAAATCATACATTAGACCTAATGTAGCTTCATGGCCAGAGAGAAGCTGGAACTCTAGAAACATATTGTACTGGCACCAGTGGAGTTACATTAAAAATAATTCAAAGATACATTTCTTGGAGCTTACTGCTGCACTGACATTGTTTTTAAAGAAAGCAATGTGCTTTCTCAACTGACTATTTTGCAAGTTCCCTGTTTGCCAGCTAGTTTGGTGTCAAACCAACCTGACAACCTTTTGCAGAGGGAATGCACCTCACATTTTCCTTTGCAAGTAGCCACCATCTCTGCCTTAGTTTATCCAACATCTAAATGCCCCTTGATGAGCGCCAGAACAGTTGGTCTACCGTAATGCAAAATCATAATGATGTGTATTCTGCCTTCACAGTGTTTGTTTTTAGCATTGACAGCCAAACAAACCTCCTGCTACTGACATCACGAGGGATAACTATCCATGTACTTTCCACAGTGGTTCACAGTCATAGGGATGGCTTAGACTCAGAGGGATGCCAAAGAGAATCTGAAAGGGGATGAAACAGACTGAGGTTTCAAGTCTCTACCGTGAAACTGTAAGACCTTTAGTTACTGCTTGGCAGAGGGAGAAGGACAGAGATTTTCTTCTTCTCCAACGTTAAAAATGGAAATTTGTGAGTTACATTTTTTCATAACCCTGTTTATGAGCATATGAGTGAAACACACTCAATGTTAAATACTTGTTAAAAAACATCTGCATATTTCTGTTGAAAGATTTTATACCGTACATTCTTTTTCCTGAGAATCCTTATCTAGAGAACACAGTCCAAAGTCGGTTTGAATCAATGAATGACATCTTATTTTTTTTGTGTGACGATAGCTGTGAAAAGGAAGGCCTCAGTTCAACAGTAAGGCTTTTATTAAGTCGGCAATTAATTCTATCATGAAAGTCTGCGTCTCACACAATTTCACACTTGCATCTTTCTACTGCTGCATCCAAAATAAGGGGAAGCGGCAGCTCAACAAAGAACCTACTTATTGCTGGTAGGGAGGCTTTGCCAAGCAGGATGTTGCTTTTATGTCAAGGTCTTTCTGTGTATGCGTGTCTGCATATGTATGCTGCACATGGATGAGCTACTGCACCTGTGGGATCAGCAGCAGAAGCCTCCCAAATGATGAAGGCTGGGACTATGCAACCCAAGGGCCAAGGACCCCTCACCACTAAATTCATTTCTCCCTTTCCACAAATTCCACTCCAGTAGTTGAATGTTGCCATTAAGAAACCTGCACATTTTACTTGCCAGGTAGCACCATAAATTCTTAAACAACTGCAGATGTCATCCGAGTTATCTGAATTAACTATTAAATGTTTCTTTTAAAAGAATCTGTTTCTCTCAACTTGCGCAATGTTATGGAAGTATCGAAGCACAATTCTATACTGTATCATTGTAATCGGCTTTTAGAGGCCATCCTCTAAAAAGGACACATACAGGTAGGTGCATGCATACCAGCTGAGCTACTGTGCGCCCCTAAAAGTTAAACCTAGTAAATACGTAATAAAATGCTATGAAAGGGTCCATTTTAAGTGACACTAGGTTTTCCAAAAACTAAACAAGTATTTAAGTTCCCTAAACATAACCAACAGCAACAGAAAACTGAAAAAAAAGGAAACCTAAAATAATAAGTAACCATTATTACAATAAGTTTTATCAGGATACAAACCCCAGTCTCCTGAGTGAGTCAGGTACTCAACCCATGAAGCCTCAAAAGCTTGCAAAAAATACAGACTGTTGATTTTTGATGAGTTGAGACAATGGTCCTGAAGCAACATTAATTATGATGCTCCAGGAAGGAGTCGCAAAGCTACTGTATGACATCACAACACAGTGATTGGTTGATTGCAATGACAGTACTGGAAAGACGTTATGATGTTCTAGGATCAACATGAGCATGGTGATATCAGATAAAACTATGTTGAATAGTACCAAATATAAAATTAGATAGCCTTTTAGGACATTTCAAAACCATGTCTTCAGACATACATTTCCAATAATTTGGTCTCTTAATAAAGATGACATTCCTTGACATTGCTTAGGCCTACTGCATTCATTTCTTGGTTGAATATGGCAGTCTATATTCCTGATTATATATAGATACAATTGAGAGACAAACACACTTATTACACAATAGGACAAATGATGGAAAAGACTCCCATCATGAGCACGACCCTCCCTTCAGGTTGAAAGGATTTTCCAACAGCCACTTTCTGGCTTTACGCCACCACTAGACCCCCTGGGATCCTGTCCTCTCCAAGTTAATGGGCCTACACTTCATGAAGAGGCTTCACATCTCTCAAGTCTAATCGCTTTCGCCTTGTTCTGTTGCCAATCTCAATAAATAGTCATACACTTCCAAATGATGTCTAGGGAACATGCGAAAAAGAAAAAAAAACCCTGAGTTCACGGTGTGACCCAGAAACTACCCTGTGCGCATGAGAAAGTTTCACACACTCATGTGAAAGCACTGAGTGTGGCTGTGCACCACAAAAAGTATTGCGCGAGCTCAACAGTTCCCTTACTAACAGAGTTTTTTCCAGTGTTCTCAGAAAAGTCTCTGGTACACACCAGAAACTCAATAATTGAAGCATGGTACTGCACCACTAGCAAAACAGACAAGTCTGTGACAGGACATTCACGCAAACACAAAGCAGACGATAAATCTACATCAAATGTGACGACTACCCAAATGAAGACTAACAAAAATATGACCAGACATATCTCGTGATTGGCTTCACCAGTACAACGGTGGGTAATGAAGAGGAATCCCAGTGTGTCACGTGTCTCAACATTAGCTTCTGACAGTATGAAGATGAACAGGTTCGGGTTTTTGTTTTTCCTAAGGGTGTGGTAAAATTTACTTTTTGATAGGCAACTTTGAGAAAATCTGTTGAAAGCAATAAATATTGATTAAAAAAATAAGCCAAAATGTTGAAGCTTGCACTTTATTGGAAAAATCAAACAAACAAAAATATAGTCTGCAGGGACAATTCAGAAATTATGCTGGGTTAATGTAGTAAGGGTCACTTTATGTCCAGACCATCTTTTTTGGCTCGCCCATTAGTGTGATAGGCAGGATGTTTATTTACACAAAGCACCGATCAACAGTGCTATTCTCCTGCACAACTAGCATGCCACGACCCCATCACCACCCCTCTGTTACCAGTCTGTACTGAACGTACAGCCAAATCCTCATGAAGCCCCCAAATTGTCGAAACAGTGCCGGCCTATGGAAACATGATCTGAGCATGAAAGAGACCCTGCACATTTGAGTTGGAAAAGGGCAGCCAGCAGCTTTGTTAAATGTAAGAAAAAACGGCATGCCAAAAGCGTCACAAGCATAAATGCAGGTTCCTTTCGAATGCAGTGTTGCCTCAATCACAAAATGTAGTGCTTTTGCTGATGTGAAAAATGTCCCCACGCCAAATTCATAGAAATTGACCCCATTAATTTGACAGTTAATGAATTATTATGTCCATACACATCCTCAGTACGACCCATTGAGCCACAGATAACTGTACAAGGCATCATCTGAGTACAGAGAATACTTAGTGCCCCAACAGCAAAATGTGTCATCTCTTCAAACTTTATATTAACTTTAGTAACTAGAAAAAAAAAAAAAAGAAAAATCATCTCAAACACTCAAAATCTAAATCTACAATCAGTCATACCCATGTATAAACCTGAAGACCTTCCACAAGCAGGAGGTCAGTGACTAGTTACATTTACATTTATTTATTTTTTTTAAATGTCATCCTCTCTGTAGGTAATCATAAATAAATACAAACAATACACAAGGAATGTCTACTCCAAACAATACATACAAAAAGGAAAGAAAACAAAAATATGTGCTATGACAAGGAGAACTTTAAGCAGGTAATCATGATTAATAATCAAAAGAGTTACTCCAAGCCTCACCTGGAGAAAGAGGAACAAAAAACGACAACCCAAACAGTGCGACAACAACCCAACTAGATGTGTTTGTTTTTTCTAGGTACATCAACAGTGATGTCAGAAAGCTCTTCCATTGGGTGTTGTGTTTCTCTGAGTCCAGGATACAGTAGGGGCTGATCCATGTCCACATGGTTTTTAATGGCAGCACGCTTCTTCTTCATCTATGACTTAAACAGGCACAATGTCCACTACGATGCCTCTCTGAGATGGCCAGAGTGGCTCCCAGTCACCATAATTTTATTCAAGTCTTATTTGGGCCCTTCATTCTCAGAGAGCAACTGCAGGTTTGCTTGGATAGTTAAGTTTGTCATGAATCATCTTCAAACGGGAAAACTCCCCCCCAGGTCACATAAACTGCATCTGTTAAGAAAAAAAAAAACAGAATGTAACTGTAGACCCAGTTTTTCAAGACCCGCCTCCAGAATTCTGACACATGGTGTCAAGATTCGATTTAAATATTTTTTCCCAACTCGGACGGCTTTGCCATTGTGAGACTGACATCAGGACTTATAAAGATCACAAGATCATTGGTTTTATGCCTTGACAACTGTCATTTTCATGTCCAAAGTCTTTTTAAAAAAGTATAGTATCATGGTGCCTTTATGCAGGTAATGGTTAGGCAAGTTTAAATAATATAAACTGAAAATAAAGATTCAAGATCACAATCACTTGTGCTTCCCAAATGTTAGGATGTTTGTGTTATCCTGTGACCATTAAGTGTTCCCTTAATTTTTTGAGCAGTGTACGTACAGTATGTGACTCAGGCAGAAATGTTTACAGAGGATATGTTATAAAGTTTAGTTTACAGCATGGTTAGTCACAAATTTCGACTCACAAATCACAGCTACAGGCGACCGAATGAAAAATACAACTATTTTGAATAATATTGGAGATTTGTCTTGGTTTGAACATTGTTGGAAACATTTGGTATAATGCAAGTACACAACTTTTGTTCACAATTGTTGTGTTAAAGACATGTCAAAACACATGCCTGCATGAAACTACAAGTGTAGTTCTCAAACTCCCACATCCAATCCTTATTCAGTAGGGGATGAGACATTTGCAGAGTGTGCAAAGCAGCCAGCTGCGGAGTCAATTGTGTCAGCATCTTGCAGGTAAGTGCTGTGATTAGCACAAAAAGCGCAAACGAGGTAAGAGTTAAATTAGGGACACAATATGGATCATTTTCAGCCGATAAGATAACTAATAATTTGACATTTCTGTCCTTTAAAAAGACATTTAACCTGTGGTCTATACACCTGAGAGTAAGAAAGGCTAATATATAGTGATTAAGCATATTCCATAGCTCTAATAAGTTCAATTAAAATTTAAAAACTTTAAAATACACAAACTCTTTACCTGCGGGTCCACTTGATTTGTTGTGGAGAAAAATGACTAAAACCCAACAGGTTTCAGTCATTTTGACTTAAAGCGAAACTCTCGTCAAAATGCAACCTAGGCTTTTTTTGTGAATGTATATGAGTCAAACCTTTGTGTAAAAGCATAATTACGACGAAAGAGGCACTTTTAAGATTTACCGTATTTTCGTTTTCGGGTCAAGCTCATTTTCAATGGGAGAGCTACGAGCAAATTCTATGTTAGCATCAAAATATTTTTAAAACACGACGAAGGCTCGACACAACATGAAACTTTGCTCGTAGTATCACCAGGGTCTCTACACATGAACACGAGCATTGAGAACATTGTTTGTGTACACAGAGTTTGCTAAAAAGAAAGTTTTTGAACTCACCTTAGAGTAGCTTGTGCCACTCGCAGCCGTCATGGCAGCCGAGAAGTATCGATCTCCGAATGCAATGTAACATGGACGAGAGGCTTGACTTGCCTCGTTCTCCCTAATGCACGCTTGGCCCATTAGCTCTATGCCAACACTTAATTTGACCACCTTTTAATGTGCTAACAGAAGTAACGCCCAATTTCCACTGGATACGGCTCCGCTGCATTACGTCTGTGCCACGCCAACAGAGCTGATAGGTTTCACTTTAGTCTATGTGTTAATTTCCACCGGGTCCGGTGCGCTGTGTTTCTGCTCTGTCCCAGCTCCGGCAGTCCGGAGCCCTCCGGCAGAGATACGCAGGACTTCTATTTCTGGCGGATGCTGGAGCACGACGCAGCAATTTAGCTGAATTTAGCACCGAGTAGACAGGAAGTCAAGCGCGGAAACAACAATATGACATCCAGTTACTTTTCAAAATAAAACAATCCGTGTTGACACCAGCACACGAATCTCAAAAAAGAGACAAACACAAGCTCTTCTGCTAATCCTTCGGTCAGGAACACTTCCTACTGCTGTGTTTATGACACATACCTATAACTGCGGTCGCGAGTGATCATGTGATTATCGCGGGAACACCTTGGCCAGCTGTCTACCGGACTGCGGCGTAACGGACTCAGAATGCAACTGGTGGGGATTGCCGGACGGCGGTCAGCGGAGCAAAACCGGATCGCAGCCGTAACGCAGGCCATCGTCCCCAGATGCCTCAAATTCGGGGTAACGCTACAAGCGTGCACCCTTGTCACGATACTG
>OMLP01017164.1:8815-21036 GCA_900302685.1 Spondyliosoma cantharus
GAAAACTGGTGCTCAGGGACAAAATGACTGGGACAGGCTATCAGTGACCGGGGCATCATTACCTCCCTCTGCAACTGGATTCTGGACTTCCTAACCAACAGACCACAGTCTGTTAGGTTAGACCACCACACCTCCTCAACCCTCATTCTGAACACTGACGTTCCACACGGATGCGTGCTGAGCTCCCTCCTTTATTCCCTCTTCACCTATGACTGCACACCTGCACATGGTTCCAACACCATTGTCAAGTTCACAGACGACACAACAGTGATTGGTCTCATCAGCAGCAACGATGAGACGGCCTACAGGGAGGAGTCCAGCACCTAACAGCGTGGTGCGCCAACAACAACTTTGCTCTCAACACCAAGAAGACCAAAGAACTCATTGTGGACTACAGAAAGTCAAATGATGGCGCAGACACACCCCCATCCATATCAACGGAACGGAGGTTGAGCATGTCACCAGCTTCAAGTTTCTGGGTGTCCACATCTCCGAGGACCTCTCTTCGACCCTCAACACCTCCACACTGATCAAGAAGACTCGCCAGCATCTCTTCTTCATGAGGAGACTAAAGAAGGTCCATCTGTCTCCTCAGATTCTGGTGAACTTCTACTGCTGCACCATAGAGAGCATCCTTACCAACTGTGTGACAGTTTGGTATGGCAACTGCTCCCTGTCTGACCGGAAAGCACTGCAGAGGGTGGTGAAAACTGTCCAACACATTACCGGTACCTCACTCTCCTCCATCGAGGCTCTCCAGAGAAAGCGATGTCTGCGAAAGGCACGTAGCATCATCAAGGACTGTTCTCACCCCAACCACAGACTGTTCACCTCCCTCCCCTCCGGGAGACGCAACAGTCACCCTTCTGAGCTCCACACCCCGGTGACCCCCCCATATACACTCACTCCTTCCTCCAGTGACTGATTCTCCCCCACCCACTCACTCACCCGGATACTGCACTACTCTGGCCTATTTTAATCTTCAGATTTACCCCACCCTTAGTATTGCTAGTAATTTTAGTATATACTGTACTGTATCTCCATTTAGTACTACTAGTATTTTTTTCCATACTGTACATACTGTACCTAGACCTATTTGCACTCGCTTGCACTTTACTGCTTCTTTGCACTTCTGGTTAGATGCCAACTGCATTTCGTTGTCTCTGTACTTGAACTGTGCACAATGACAATAAAGTTGAATCTAATCTAATCTAATTTCAATTTCCAGGCAGCAGGGTCTGTCCCTCATTGCTCACTATCCCACACAAACAAGGCAGAAAGGACGCAAATTGAGCAAAGTCAAATAATTTATCCACAAAGTCAAGCACTAACACCGACGTCAACAAAACGATTAATCAACAGGTGAACTGAAGTAGCACTATCTGCTGCAGCACAATCAGATTGGATATCTTGACTCTAGAAAGCAACACCATTCATGAAAATTGCCATGGCAAGGCTGACCTCAGCACAAGTGTCTTACATACAGATCTGCTATGAAATTGCATTCTCTACCTCCGTTGTCAACCCAACTACATCAGTAAAGCACACAGAGTGTTGAACCTACCTTGTCTTTCAGCATTTTAGCTTTCCGGCTATTCTCTATAAGTCGCCTCCCTAGCTTCTTGGCATACCAAATAGACGCAAACATAACGACAGGTGAAATAATGTTCTCAGGTCTGCATTGACAGCCCAAATGGCTCTAGCTGCTGCCCATCTGGACTAAGTGCTCCTTATCAGCGGACTGTAGCGCACAGGCAAGAGCAAGAGAGGGAGGGAGGAAAGACGGGATGATCCTGAGGGATGGAAAGCGTCTGCACAGCAAAGTCAGGTCTTCGTCAGCCACAAAAGCAAGGGGAGGGAGGGAGGAAGACAGACAGAGGGAAAGAGAGGTTGAGGGAAAGAAAGGGAGGAGGGACCACTGCTTTCCACGTGGAAACAGCATCTTAAGCACCAATTGAAACCTGCTAAGAGGTTGTCGGCAGCTCCCAGTTTCCAGAGGTGGGGGTGGAAGGGAGTGGGTGATGCTTTTCACTACCTACGGCAACAGCCACTCATCATCCAAAAACCACCCATAAACAACAAAGAGGAAAAACATCAAATTTCTACCATTAAAAATATGTGTTTCACAGATGGAAGCCTTTATTTGTTAAAGTTATAATTCTTAAGATTTTACTCTTACAATTTTAATTTTCACATTTCTACAGCATTTGCCATTCAACATATTTGCATCTTCTAATTGTATCTATATACTGTCGTACTTTACCCTGTTACTGGCATAATTTGCCTGTCTTGAATGAGATCAACTTGCATAATGCATGGCCATTTTGGACCTGATATGTATTACAAAACCTGCTGCATACATACATTTCACAAAATGTTGATTGAATCATAAGCTTGGAATTACACTGTTTAAAGTCTACTTAAGTCTTCTAAAGCAAAATACAAGCTGATGAAGAATCTCAGCAGTTTGTTTGGCTGCACTTAAAAGGGACGCATCAGCTGCCTTCTTATGCCACGATTCCACCAAATATGTGTCCGCTGTGTTATGGCTCTATGGAGCTGATAGGTTTCACTGTGGTCTATGTGTTTACTTCCACCAGGTCCGCTGCGCTGCGTATCTGCTCCGCGTATCTGCTCCATCCCAGCTGCGGCAGTCCGAAGCCCTCCAAAACAGATATGCAGGACTTCTATTTATGGCGGATGCCGGAATACGACGCAGGAATTCAGCCGAATTTAGCACAGAGCAGACAGGAAGTCACGCACTGAAACAACAATATAACATCCGGTTACTTTTCAAAATAAAACACTCCTGGCAGCACACATGCAAATGGACTCAAAATGCAACTGGTGGGGGTTGCCGGACGGCGGAGCAAAACCGGATTGGACGGACGCGTATCTGGTGGAATCTCGGGGTTATGTCGCAATTCTGATGGATCTGCAGGTGTGTTTGCTGCCCCCAGTGGTTGATACAATTATTTTATTCCCCATTTGTCTCTCTCTATTACTACCATTACAGAGCATAATGCTGTGGCAACAGATTCTACACATTTATCTACTGAAGCTGTGACCCAGTTTTTTCGCACACATAGGCTTTACTTGGGTAGGCCAACCAGATATATTAACAACTGCCAAAGTATATTTTTCGGCCCATTTTAGCATTTTAAACTCTTCATCCAAATATGGGATGCATGCTCCACCAGCTGAGCTACCAAGGTGCCCTAAAGAACGACAGCATCCATGATGGATTAACTAGTGAACAATCTGCCTTTGCTCTTCCCTTCCCATCCATTGTCAATCACACATGCTCTGCAGAGAGAAAGACGCTCTCTGGTATTTGGCTACATCCCTCCTGTAAACTCATTGATTGTGATGCGACCTCTTCTAGCTAATGTACTGTAGGCCTACTTATTCTCTTGTCTGGCACAAACTTGTAAGTGTTACACCCAGCTTAACTGCTGTCATGGTGATGGAGCTGTGGGTCAAAAAACCCTAAAATGCAAGGTGTATTTTTTCGATGACTTTATAAAACATACTGCCAGGGTGCCCTAAAGATAGTTGATTTTTTGAGTCTCATTCTGAGGTTGTCAAAATGAGAGTGAGTTACCAGCGTCAGCTAATTTCAGTTTTAATGTTAACATTTTGATAACCCTCTGTAGTCAGTTTGGACTGGGAATTGGTTTGGATGTAGTTTTGACTAGAGGCCAAACAACTGAACTGACACAGGTTGAAAGTGCACTGTACTAGTCACTCTAATTTCTAAACCACCAATAACCTCTGAACCATAATTTAAGGTCACCACATCCTGTATCTAATTGTGCTCACTCAGGGATACCAGCAAACTAAATACACCTGATTTTTTTTTTCATTGAGATCCCTGTACTACTCCCTGAGAAACAAACAAAAACACTGTATCTCGCAATATTAAAGACAGTGAGAAAAAAATCCAGGATCTATCATTTTATCTGGATCTGCACCAAAAGTTTATGGGGCCTATTCCGACCCCTCCTCCATCCAAGTTTAATGGAAAGCCATTCAGTACTTTTTGTGTAATCCTGCTGACTAACCAACTAACCAAATAACCAACCAACCAACCAACCAAGCATCCAAACAAACAAACAGAAACAGGTGGAGACATAACCTCCTTGGCGGAGGTAATAAGGCAATACAACTTGAAAGAAACCAAGTGCCTATCTCCTGCTCGTACAATTGAAGCCTATGTGGATGTACCAAAAACTGCAGTTTGGAGCTTCTGGAGGACAACACAGGGAGTCAAGAAGAGAACATATTTTGCTTTTTAAACTTCTGGGATCAAAAACTAGATTCAGGTTAGATGAAATTCACTAATCTTTATGTGTGAACACAGACAGTGTGTTCGCTAGCTTGGTAGGTTTCAGCTTGATGGGCTTGTTCAACTAACTAGGTCTGTTTCAGCTCCACCCACACTCCACCTCTTTGCCCATTTTTGATTAGCCCAGAGTTAGGCGAAGTTAGGCACAGCAAAGATGGCGGCTGCCTACTTTGAGCTTCGTTCTGGCTCTTCAGAAACATATGGGTGATGTCATGGTGCCTCTGTTCACTTTTTTATACAATCAATGACAGAAACAGACATATATAATATTACAATACAATAGGCTTTGAGGTAGGGGATCAGTCCAGTGTGCACTGACAGTTGGTATTATCAGGACTTAAAGTTGTAATGAAGTAATATGCTTGGTGCTTACATCACACCTAGGAATGAGCCATGTTAACACTTCTGTCCCATGCATCACCTTCCTCTTTCTTTCTCCCATCTATCAACTTTGAACATATATTTGAGGGATTGACAGCGTAAACATTTCACTTGCATTTGCAACTATAAATAGATATTTGTGCAAACTGTAAATGTAATCAATATGTATGTGAATAGAAAATTCAGCAAAAGTAGCCACTCATTTTTTTGAAGACAACAATGAAGATGATAGTGCCACTATGCTGGACCAATGTTGTCCAATCCACAACAAAACAAGAAGAAGAAGAACCATCGATGTCTGTTGAAGAAGTCACATGATCTACTCATCAGTGTAGCTCTCCAGGCACCAGTACACTCAGCTGTAAAGAATATGTGTTCGGGACAAACAGACTTTTGTTCATCAAATGACAAACTGAGCTGACTACAGCCACTGCACAGAGCACGTCTTCTCATGTTGTTACCATGGCAATATCTCTCTCCACAGCGCACTGTCAGTGCTAGTTATAATCACTAATGTTGTGAGAATTGCAAATATGTTGCGCTGATTAAACCAAGATGGCACTGAAAATCTGTACTGGAATCAACCGGAGGTGAACTAGTTACCTCCGTTAGCTACACAATTTGATTAAGTTCTACTTCATGCTTGGGTTGTACTTGTAAAAGTACTTTGAGTTTGCAGTTACAAACACTTCACATTATTTTACCAAACTCCAAGTCAGATGAAGGTAACCAGATTTTTTCATACAGGTTCAGTCAGGTTATTTAAGATGCCAGGTGCCATGTTTAGAAAAATTTAACTTTTTTTCCCCTTAAATCTGTCACCCTTCTGTTCACCTATAAAGTGCTTGAAAAGCTTGGAAATTAACTTTGAAAATGCTTGAAAAGTGCATAAAGTACATAGTACATAAAATGTAGTATAAAAGTATAAATATTTACATAATTTGGAGTTGTTGTACAAAGTACATGGCAGACTATACATTATTTTTCATAATTATTAGTGTGAATGCTGAGTCAGCATCTTTGAATTCTCTTCAAACCGTGCTACTTTGAAATGCTTTAGCTTCTTCACCTACAGTTTACTTCAAAGTTTCAAGAAGTCACAAGACTTTGAACTATTCACCCTGTATTTGGCTTTTGAAAACCTTTTACAGTTGTTGAAATATCACAGTTTTAGTTTCTAATGTTTGTGTATTGTAGGAGCTAGAGCGGAGAGGAGTGGGAAAAAATGTGGAACTTTATCCGAACCTTTTTCTGGAGAAATGCAGACAGTACCAATTTTTATAACTCGGAGTCATTCCCTCATCTTTGCCTCTAAAAAAATGAAATCTACATCAATGCGTTCAACAACTTTGCCAATAGCAGTTACACAAAAATGTGTTTTGGAAGTATTTGCTATGATAAAATTTCCCATAAGGAATAATAGTAAATCATAGTGAAATGAGCTCAAACCCATCATACTTTAGGCCTTTTTGCCTCTCCATACCTTAACATAGAAAAGACATTCAAAGTTTAAATTGGTCACCAGAGTTTGGACTTTGCTAGCCAAAATGGTCTGTTTGATAGCCCTCTCTCTTACTGTCACACAGTGTGTGGCTTTTAAACCAACGTGACACGGTTATCTCCATTAAAATCCTCATGTAACAGTTAATAGAATGCTATTGGTTTTGCCATAGGTACATGCTTCCTATAAAAACAGGCAGCAGCCAATAGCGTGAAATGTACGTTACACCCCACCTCTGCCTTTAGGTGGAGTTAGTTAGGACTGCCTACTGAGCAAATTGCAGCTAACTACATTTAGTAGGAATCAGCACTTACTTCAGTAACAAAGCTACCGGTGTCTACCAGAAAACTCCATAAATTAGTGTAACTGACCTCCGTTCTATCAATTTCATTTCCGAGGCTGCGCACAGCCCCACTCTGGAGGTGTTCATTAAAAATCTGCTGGTTATCAGTATGTTTGTTAGCACTTACTTTAGCAACAAGTACAGCCATTTGTTCAGAGTTTCTCTCGGCAGAGCAGCCTGGGGGCAGTGAAGTGAAAGCTAGACAGTATTTTCGATAAGACATGTCCCAATTTAAACCAAGATCTGACATTGTGATTCTTGTGATTGTGAAGTTATAGATTTGTGTTCTCCGTGAGATGTGGACCATAGCAACACGTCATTGTTCTTTTCAAAAATCCATGGCAACATCATAAAAATAAAGAAAGCGTTCACTGGACAATAATTAATACAGGATTAACATTTTTATGATTCTCCAGTAAGTTACAAACTCTAAAATACTGATAAAAACACCCCTTCAAAATGGCTTTTTTTGCCACAGTTGGGCCTGATACTGGTGTGATGTACAGAACAAGACACATATGATTAAAAAAAAACTTACACTGTGATTCTGACTTCATGAAAATTTTAAAACTTACTCACCAGGCATGCATCAGGCACTACATTATTTGCACATGTGCTCCTTGGGAAACAAGGAGAAAACAGAATGCAGGCTTTCTGCATTTATTTCTTTATTCAGAATTCCCCTCTGATCAATTGGACATATTGCTTTGCATTCAAATAGTTCCAGTACCATGAGGAAATACCACATTAGATCAAGTGTATTGACAATGTATTCCGGAACAACCTCCTATAATAACACGACTTCCCCTCCATCACTAAAGAGATGGGGCACTGCAGGCTAATTACCAGGGAAAGATGACACCGCACAGCCGAACAATGATAAACTACAAGATGGGGAGGATGATATGGCTGTATAATTCTTCCCTCCAAGAGCCTCAGCCTGGCTCAGCCTGTTCAGGTTTGACCTATAAAAGAGTTTTCTGTTTGCATTCACTGCAGATGGTTGGAATCAATAATGTTTTAAATAAATGAAGAAGAATAAACTGTTTTGAAAAATAAGTGAACAATCAAATGGCTGGTATTGGCAGCTCAGCACATCTCAGCTTCTTTCTACCTGTAAAAGGATACACACACATAACCTTTGTTATTGTTTATCCACACAAATAAGGGTGGGAGCTTCCAGGACAATAACCCTACAAAACCAAACCTACTTTCAATTATAACGAACTTCTCACATGTTTGTAATACATGAAACTGGTGATAGCAGTGAGAAAAATCAAACATTTTGTTATTGAAAGAACAAATGAGACCAGGGCCCGTATTCACAAAGACTTTTATCTTAACGTTAGGAGTAGCCGCTGAGACCTACTTTTAGTTATGAAAACAGTGAACTCCTAAACTAGAAGCAACTCTCTGTTGCTATGGATGACGTCAACTTATAAGGATGCACTTAGAAGCAGTGACAACGATGATTGGTTGTTGAGTGACAGGGCAGCCCATTGAAAAATCATTTAGGCTATGCAATGCATGAAGTGAAAATAAGGAAGTTGCCTACAAGCCCATGACAAAGCCTATGAAAATATATTGGATAAAGAAATGTATTCATGAGGAGAATTAACAAAAACGCTTTGGCCAAATAAAAATTAGATAATTGTCAATAAAAGCGTCATTTGCCCTGTTAGTTGTCCACGTAGGCCAATTATCCAATAGGACTATGTTGCGACACTATAAATGACAGCCCGCTCAAGTAACCCAAACCACTAAAATTCGGGAATCGTGTATTGATCCGGGCCATTTCGCAACAATGTCCAGTATATTGTAATGTGCGTCAAAGACAATTTGGGTATTGATGGAATGCAAATTTTTCCAATTGACAACGACGTCTTCATCCTGAGAAGGTGCAATTATTTTAACATGCGTCCCATCAATGGCACCGATCACACTGGGTGTACCTGCAATTTCCATGAATTTGGCTCTGATTCTTTGTTGGCCGATTGTCTAAAGGAAACCGGATAAACTGACGGATTATATGGGGTCTACAGAGCGCGTTGATGGTTTGGTAGATAGAGCGGCTTACTGATGGCTGTGATATCCCTAAATTATCTGTGTTGCAGAGCTGCATTTTCCCCGTAGCCAAATACCGGAGTGTTGCCAAACATTTTAACTCCGGCGTTATTGGATTGTTTCGGTTGGTTGGGGACGTTATTGTGTCCCTCACCAACTCAACCACAACTTCAATCCCTTCGCGGTCCATCCGATATCGTTTTAATAATTACCTGTCATTTAGCGTCATTCGGTTGTGGATTGACTGTAGCCATTTTAGGACTTTTTGTGACTAGGTCTTAGCGAGTTAGAAGTCCTCTGGACTACTTCTAAGGTCTCCCAGACATAGGTGCTACTTTTAGGCCTAATATGTTTTGTGAATAACTCTTATTTTAAAAAATTATGAGTCTTAAAGTTACGACTGACACACCCATTATTTTTAGGAGTTGCTCCTAAATTTGCCTGTTAGGAGCTACTTTTAGCCTTAAGATTCTTTGTGAATACGGGCCCAGATCTGTAAAAATAACTTCAGTGCTAATACTGTGCTCTTTGAATATCACAGAAGAAATTAATGTTTGTCAGTCCTGTAGATATCACTGACGATATAACAGTGGAGGCAGTAGTAGATGATTTGCTTTTAGTTGTAGCTGACTTCACCATCTTCCGGACTATGAGAGCTAACATTTTGTCTAAAAACATGTCATTCAGGCAAGACCTGCTGATTAGGAAAATAAGTAATGCTAATCATCTTTAGATGAATGGTGATTTCAGACTTCAGTATATATTATGGCTGATCTAAGGTCAGCTCTCAATCAGGAGATTGTGCTGATTATTAAAATGTAAAATGCTGCTGATACCTTTAGAGCCTGATGTGAAAAGGTTGTTAGATTCGACATTTACCTGGGCAAAACTGAGCGTTTTAGGAAGCATGGCTGATTACATTTCCTCTGTTTCATTGATTATTTATAATGCACCTCAAAGGTTTAAGCGCTGATTTTGTACTTGCTAGATGCTTTTTATTGTGCATCCTAAACCACATGCAAATGTTTTTATTGTTCCACAGTACATACACTCATTATACAGTGCATTTCAGTTAAGTCCAACGCAGAAGTTTAGCGGATCGAATACAGGAATATATGAAAAAATGTAATTATTTCATTAACATTTTGATGGATTCATCATGTGTTGTAGTGTGCAGACACACACACAGACCAAAAGACCTCTGACCTCAAGGAGGAAGGATATCAAGAAAGAAAAGGAACAGAACTGAGAAGACATGCCTCGTCCTACCAACGCAAACTTTGCATCCTCATCCTTGTGTCTTAAACCCATCAAGAGTCATAATTAGACCACATTCCTCACTAAGTTGGCTCTTTTTCCTTTCTTCTCCTTCTTTTCACTGAAATGGTCACACCTATCTACCTGGATGTGTAAATATATTTCTCCTGAGTTTCAGAACATGTAATCATTTTGATATTATGAAATTCTAACTACGCTTCAAAATCTGCTAATTTACAGGATTCCACTTTGCTATCTAATGAGTTTGGTAACAACTTTTAATACAATGATATAAGGAAATGCCAGTATCTCATGAGTGTATCTGATATGTACTAGTATGATTTACTTATGAAATCACTTCTGTTATCATTCATTGATAGATAATCAAAGATACAGATAAGAGCATTTGATGTGATGTGATTTTACTTGTGACTCTGTGTTATTTAATGTATTCATCTTACAAGCTCTGAGTGCCTCCATTGGTTCTTATGATATGTTACATATACTGACAACAGAATGAGCAAGTTTCCAGTTTGCCAGCATGTATAATTTAAATATTATTTAGAAATCAAATTGCTCCCCTTTAAGTAGAGGCCAGTTCCTTTTCAACACGAAGGAATTTATTAGTAATCAATAATAGAGCACCAAGGATCCTCTTTCTTCAAAAAAAACGCCCCCTAGACTATTAAACTTGTTCATACTCCTGCTCTGTCCGGATCTTTTCCTGTCTCTTCCCTTTTGCTCATCACCCCGTTTTAGGCTTTCTGTAAGAGCCAGGAGGAGGTTTTTCTTGGGAAAACATATTTTTGATATTAGATTATGTGATTATGGCTGATAATGGGACAAGATCAGGGATTAAATTGGGCCAAGGAGCCTGAACAGCCCTAGTATGCAATGACAACTATATAATACACGCATCAACATTGTAAAAGGATGCACAGGGATTTTATTAAGTGCAGAAGATTCTGAAAAGATCACTGCCCACGGGAGAGGAGGAGAGCCAGCAACTAAAATAACCTGGCTTGGACCTATGAGAGTGAGCAAGACAAAAGCACAAGTCAACCTTGGTGCAAGCTTTGAAAGGATTCCCTAGCAGGGAACCTGCAAGGTCCCTATTGTTTTTGCAACGATTCTTATTAGGGTCCGAGCAGGGAACCTGCAAGGAACCTATTGTTTTTCTAGGGATTATTTATTTATTTTTATTTTTTTTCACGCCCATTTCCGCCTACCGTTTTTTTTCGCTAGGTCGCAAAAGGTCGAAAACCTACTTTTCGAACTTTTTACTTTTTAGGGGCATGTTTTTAGGTAGTTTATCTGAATATGTCGACATGATATACTGAATGTAGGAGACCAGTACTGAGCATGAACTACAAGTAACACAAAACCAGAACGTATGGAACCATAACACAAGAAAAGGAAAAAGGGAAATGTTGATGGACAATGGATGTCCTTCCCCAGGTTGCGGGGGGATTGCTGTTCTGTAAGGCGCCTCCACTGGGGCCAGAAAAAGAAACAAAGCAAGTGACATAACCCAGTTGACTGGGGCTCACGGCAACACCCGATTAGTACATGATAAACAAACGTTTTCAACCTATAAGCCTCTAAATGTGAATCGTCATCTGCTCTTGAACCAGCTGGACTTCCACTGAATGAACATTGGTGCATAATTAAGCAAGGGGGACACCTTAATACATATTATGATAACGAATAATCATTCACATGAACGTAAGGTGCATCATAACATAGTATAGTCACCAGTATACCAGTGACCGAGATTCCAAACTTAGCTCTCATATCATTCCTGGCGTGCTGCACTGGTTGCGAAGGTCAGAGCCTCTGTCGGGGAGAGGAAGGTTTTCTTGATGCCATTCAGTGACACTTGTAACTTTGCAGGGAAGAGCATGGAGTAATCAGCACCGATTTGTCTGAGATGTTGTTTGGCTTCATTAAACTCTTTCCGTTTACGAAGTACTGCGGTGGACAGGTCATGGTAGAAGGATATCTTCCTTCCCTCCAGAGTAATATCCCCGGCAGCTGCTTTTCACCGTACTGCTGCCATCACTCTCTGCTTGTCCGGGAATGCGTGGAACCGAATGATGACAGGACGCGGTCGCTGGTCAGACCCGGGCCTGGGCATTAGAGAGCGGTGAGCCCGTTCTAGCTTAACTTGGCCTCCCTTCGCATCCATGGCGACAAAATCCGATAGCCAGTGTTCAAAGAAGTCCAAAGCATTTCTCCCCTCCATATTCTCGGGCAGGTTGAAGATGCGGATATTTTTCCGCCGCCCCCTATTTTCCAGCTCGTCTATATGGTCGAGGAGGGATTTG
>OMLP01017168.1:0-38446 GCA_900302685.1 Spondyliosoma cantharus
TGGTGAGGAAAGTCACACACATGACACACAGCTCTCTGCTCGTCCTCACAGAACCAGTACGAGTCTTCTGGGTGTTTATCACACACCACCTCCTCTTTCACCTCCACCTGCTTCTCTCCTTTTTCTGTCTCAGGTGGTCCAGTGTTCAGTCTCTCAGCAAAGGAGTCAGCCAGTTCCTTCAGTGTGAAGTTCACAAGTGGATCTTTTGAGGATTTCCTTTTACAAATGGGACAGTTTTTGTTTTCAGCTTGTTCCCAGAATTTTTTCAGGCAGCTTGAACAGAAGCTGTGGTTGCAGCTCAGAGACACAGGATCTCTGAAAGTCTCTGAACACACATGGCAGCTCAGGAAACTTTCCAAAAGAGCAGAATTTTTCTCAGCCATTTGCTCTGATATGTGAATTATTCTTCAACAGCACGACTCACCAAATCAATGTCTCTCTGATTAACAGTTTAAGATCCGTCTGATTCCTGTTTATTAGAGAGATTCTTCACCGTGTAATGTCGTCTCCTCTCAGAAATGGCGACATCAGTTCCACTTACACTGTCCTGGAAAGTAAACAAAAAACAGCTGACATTTCGTCTTCACACCAGCAGATGGTGCTTTGTGATCTATCAACAGATTTTCAGGTCACTGTCCACTTGAGGTGCAGACATACAAAATAAAATCCAAGTTTCATAAATACTGTTTACATGATTTTGTAAAAGGTCAGTGTTTAACACACACACACACACACACACACTGCAGACAGCAACATATATTCCTATCATTCCTGAACATCACAGAGAAATATCAGTCTGACAGATTTGGATATCAGCAGTTTTAGTAGGTAGAGGTGATAAACTGTCCAACACTGTTTAGCTCAGATAGCAGAGCAGGTGTCCAATGATCAGAAAGTCTATCTTCGCCCTGGGTTTGAGTCCTGGTCTGGGTTCCTTTCCTGTTTCCTGTATTCTCTCAATGTGTCTCGTCAATAGAGGGCAAAATAAAACAAATACTGATAGGACCAACACATATAAACAATTGTTAATAGGATTAAAAAGGGTCGTTTTTTATTGATATTTAATTTCTCTGGTCTGTATTTGCAACAATAATAATAATTTTTTACTACTTATGTATTGTACGTTTTTTATTCCACATCAAAGTTGGGTGAAATATACTTATTCTTGTTCTCTGTAAAACAGTAAAAGTATTTCATAGTAGTCTAGGAAGTATTTAGTCCAGCGGTATATGAATCTTGGACTACTTATGGAAACAATGTTTTCTTGTTTTTCTCACGTCGTCCTTTACTTTGAAATCCGGAAGTATACCTTCGTGATACCTTCAGTTTATTACCGGGAATAATTACTGTAAAAGTATCGTGTGTTTCATGTCTATGGGTCTGATTGTGAGACTGCAGTCTGACCCACGGCTTCATTACGATTACCGTAAATGTCAGTGCATTTGCGCACAGAAAACAGGTGCGGCTGATTTGACCGAGCCATCGTCTGACGTGTTCATGTGTACGGTTCCCTGTCCTTAAAAGAAGAGGTGAACGTCAAGGTAGCATGTAGCCATAGCAACACTTCCGGTTAAGAAATTCTAAATAAAACGTAAAATTAGGCAGACGTGTAAACTCGCGCTCTGTCTCGGGGGATCGTCACAAAAGACTAAATATATTGTCTGTGTTGTCTTGCGATATATTTCTGCCACGATACTTGAAAGTCTGCCTCGAGCGTAACGTCAACAACGCGAAGAACTACGCTTCCCGGCATGCTCCGCGGCCAGACAACATGGTGACCATACACTGCACCAGCTGCAGAGGACTGTGTACTTTAATATAACCTTACAATTTGCAGCCATGTCGAGTTTCTTCGTGGTTGTTTTGCTCTCCGTAGGTCGGGTGTCTTCCTCGGATACTAAAGGTGAGCTTATTTAACATTTTAACGGTTCCGGGAACGAACTTTAGGTGATGTTTAAGCTAATGTTAGTAACATTATTAGCATGCTAACCTGTCACCCGCCTTTTGATGTGGCCGACCTGAGTGTTGTTGTCTTGTTGCGTTGGCTTAAAAAACGCACGCACACGCAGCTAGCTAACATTTTATTATTTATTTATGTTTGTAAAGAGAGGACATGATGTTTCGTCTCTTCTCCCTCCAGTCTCACAGAATGCCTACAGCCCCACTGAGAGCTACTTCATGTCGATATGGCACAACAGGCTGTACTTGTATTCAGCTGCTGCACTTGTCTTTGGGATCTGGTTCTCACTGAAGGTGGCACTGAAGAAGGTGAGTGTCATCACATGATCACAGTCACTTCCTGTCCAGTTTGTATTTCTCAGAGTGCTTTTGTTATTGTTGGTAAAAGTGTGTTTACAAAAATTTGAGATCTCTGTCTTCGTATGAAAAGGAAGCTCAGCGTACAAAACTACCTGACATTTATTTGTCATCCTCTGTTTTTTTTCTTTTTTAGAAAAGCTTCTCCAAAGACGTCGGCACGTTGGTCTACAGGGCTGTGAAGAACAATGACCGAGACACTGTGGTTCACCTGTCAGGAGTTAAAATCTTCTACGGCTCACAAACTGGGACAGCAAAGGTACAGAGATCTTCACCGGGTTGTGATGTTAACATACAAACAACTTGATGCTATAATAACATGATGCAAAGTCCCGGGAGACGGACCGATAAGGTTCATGATATTCTAAATCTTAGGAACACAAAAAGCAGTAACTCAGTCTAACATTTTTTGTAATGACGCCACCGAGTGTGGCCTCCCAAATCTGATTGAATCACAAACCAAATGTGAGCATTGTAAAAAAAAAAACATCGCAAAAACACTTAATTCAGGACTATACAAATGGATCTCATAAACCATAACCACCTGTGTAAGCGAATGTTTCACAAATAATCAAAAGTAAAGGTCACAATTGATTAGTCCAAGGCCAGACAGACCCGCAACTCACACAAAGTAAACATACCATTCTGAGAGGGCCAACAAGCATCAACTGTGGCTCTTCTCTTGTTTAGGGTTTTGCACAAGAGCTGTCCGAGGAGGTGAAGACTTTGGGTGTACCAGCAGAGGTGATTGACATGAAAGACTACGATCCGGACGATCAGCTCGCTGATGAGGTAAGAAGAAGATCCCTTGTTTATTAAAGCGCAGAAAGATGGCAAAAAAAAAACCCAGCAGCATGTGGAGACATATGGCCTTCATCTGAGGATGCCACTTCTCTTAAATTAGAACCTAAACTCCTGCCAACTTCAGAGCTGTTCCTCACTGCATCACCCTTGAATTTGGCATTATATAAAAAGAAGTGACTAATTAATGCGTCTGAATTATGGCGTCTCCGTTAAGAGGATAAACACACGGTATAGACTGTACTAAGAAGTTGCTCCAGGGTGTTAATTAAATCTCTAAAATGTAACTTCAAGCACGTAAGACTTGGCAATGTGTCTTTACAGGCGAGGCGTAATTAGAGCCGAATTAATCAAAGTGAGATAAATCATAACTGTTTTTATTTTTAATGAAAGCTTGACAACAAACTGTACAGTAAGCCTCACGTTGTGTAATGTTCCAGCTCAGCCTTTCTTCAAACGGCTGTCACAGAGGACACAAATCCTGCGCAGCTGAAGAGAGATGGATTATTTTCATCAGCGTTCCCTTGTTATTTTGTGGGCGCAGGCACAGACGGTGCATCAAGAGAGAGGAATAGGAGATTGGTTGGCTGCTACACCGCTGGAAAGAAAATGTCTTTTTGCTCTATAGGGCCGTGATAAAGTTTTCAATGAAGGAAAATCTCCACAAGGGAAATGATTGCAGACACCAGACACTGACCAGCCATCAATCAAGTAGACACTGTGTGTTTGAACACGCTGAAGTTTTCTGTTTGTTGAGACAAGGTCAAGGACACGGTGTCTGCTTACTTTAGGTTTAATCTTCATTGATTTTCTGCTGGCTGTTGCATGAACTCTGATTCTTGGAGGCAAGTCAGCCGAATCTATTTTAGTTCAATCATCATTCATCACACAGCTGTCATAAGTGATATGACTCGGACATTTATGTTGGCAGGTTTTTTACTCAAGTTGTTTTTGTTGTCTCTGTTCTGCTCCACCGTGTGGTGAAATACATTATTACATAATTCTTTCCCCCTATTTCCAGATAATCAATGGTGTTTAATTACAGATGTTCATAACGACTCATCTACCTGACGCTTAATGGAAGATGTGAATATGTAATTAAATGTGTAAAATGAAATGATGAAACAGCTACTCGAGCTCATCCCTGTGTTTTAATATCGTTGAATAATGTCTTGGATCAAAAAAAGCTACATTTGCAAATGTCTCCTCTCGTTGTGTTTAATGAAATCTTTAATAATACTTAATCGTTTCCTTGTCTTCTTTCATGTCTCCACTCAGTGCTCCAACAAGTCCGTCTGTGTGTTCCTCGTGGCCACCTACACCGACGGGCAGCCCACAGAGAACGCTGAGTGGTTCTGCAAGTGGTTGGAGGAGGCGTCCACTGACTTCAGATACGGGAAGACCTACCTCAAAGGCCTCAGATATGCAGTGTTTGGTCTCGGCAACTCTGTCTATGTTGGCCACTACAACACAGTGAGAAACGGTTTCCATATTCTTCAATGTGATTAATGATGCTTGATAATATGCTTTAGATATGTCAAGGATTAGTGGGAAATGGATTCCGGGTCAAAAATGTCAAAACTCAAGACCAGACAGAATTTATTTGTTTAAATACTTTTAACTCACTTTGCCTTTTTCCTCACCAGGTGGGTAAAAACGTGGACAAGTGGATGTGGATGCTGAGCGGCATGCGAGTCATGACCAGGGGAGAGGGCGACTGCAATGTGGCGAAGAGCCGTAATGGCAGCGTCCAGGCGGACTTCCTGGCCTGGAAGGTCAAGTTCCTGAACCGCCTCCAGGCTCTGGCCAAGGGAGAGAAGAAGAGCTGCAGTGGGAACTGCAAGACTGGAGGCTCCTGTAAGAACAAGAGGAGAGACACACAGGAGGAGGAGGAGGAGGAGGCAGCGCTGAAGAATAACAGCTCTGAGGTAAAGACAGAAGAACAAAGTCTATTTCACTGATGTGTTCTTAATGACACACTGAACATTTTTACTTTTGGGGCAGTAGGTTGACTTGGCAGTTAAAAAGATTTCCTCAAGCAAAATAAATGGTTTGGGCTCACTTTGCTGAAGTGAATCTGCCCCTGGAGCAGAGTTCTGGTGACGATGTTTTCTTTATAATTGGGGTATCTGGTCACCTGTCCGTTACCTGTCACGGATCGTATCTCCTTTATGAAATGGGCTCTGCTGATCTAGATTTACTGAACATACACACAGTGTCTCCAAGCAAAGGTGTTTCACTGGAATCATACGCGTCATTTCTCCTACAACTACAATAATCACCTTTTACTGAATTTACATGGATCTAAACTGCAGCTGGCCTGAAGTACAGAGACACACAATATCAAGGCAGTGATTCTAGTCTGACACATGATGCTCATGTTAGTTTCTGTGCATTGTCCTTTCTTTAAATGAAAAATAAACAAACAAACAAACAAAAGCACAGTGTATTAAAGATCCAGACTGCTACATCACAGACCTGATGATGAAGCAGTCTGCCTACTGTTCCATCTAACAGCCTCCTGACTGAGGATGACAGTGAGTTGTTTGTCCAAAGAGCCTATTTAAAAAAACTCTCCTGGCTTCTGCCTGAGGCTGTAATGAATTACAGTATTTACAGTATTATAAGAGTGTTTACTGTTGAAACATACCTTGCTTTACCTTTAAATTCTGAGTTAAAGTAGTATAAACTCTTAGCATAAGTCTGAGTGGCTCAGCAACAAAACACAGAACAAAAGAACTCAACCACGTTCTTCAGCCTTTGAACAAATGAATTCACTATGTACCATCAAATCAATCAGTAGTCTGAAGCTTGAAGAAGTCAATCAGCTTCATTGAAGGATGTAGTAAAATCTGTTAGATAGACTCCTTCTTCTCCCCTTTTGACCCAGAATACAAGCAAGTCGATGGTGAAGATAAGAGGAAGTGTAGCTGATGTCTAATATTGCCTTATGATGTCATCTTTCAACATTACAAGGTCACACACACGACATCCCAGCAGGCTTCAGTAGTCTGAACGGGCCACCAGCCTCCTGCTGCACTTCAACAATGTGATTAGCGTCTGATGAGGATTCAGGAAGACGAGTGTTACTCTCTTTATCAGATTCTTATTTAGCAGCGCTGATGTTGTGTAATTTCAATAGTAAGCACGGTGTTATAAATGTTCTGCACAGCTTACATGAAATTTGTCATCACTGTCAACACTGTCGTCACGTCAAAATAGCATTCATACGCATCGCCGCACACACACGGATGACCAGTTGTCATGGTAGCAGGCACCTCGGAGCCAAATCTAGCTGAGACTTCTTCCCCTCTGTCCTCAACACTCGGTGCACTCAGCTGAGGTGACATTCAGCCGGAACCAAGAGCAGCTGAAGAACTGTGGCGAAGGGGATCATCATCGTGATTTATCTTCCCACAGTGCCGCTCATACACTTTATCCTGCCGCTGCTGAAGTGTGTGGTCAGAAGCTTCAACACTGCATTGTGATAAATCCCCCTAAAAGACCATAAACATGCACATGGCTTTTGTTATTTAATCAGGCAGCCCAGGAGGAGACGACAGTGTGCAATAAATGTGCTCCATATGGGCTCCTTTTACTTAATCACATCAGTCGTCGCAGGTTTTTAATTGGTTATGTGGTGGAACATATGTGAGTCTCTCTACGCTGGAGGATCATTTACATTTGTCCTTGAGCTTGTTTAACCTTTAATTTGATGTTTCTGATTCCGTTTGTTTGTCTGGTTTCAGGAGGAACTGATCGAGTCCAGCAGTGATGACGAGGAGTCTGGTCTGCAGGATGAGAAGAAGTCTGCTTCAGTGGTCGACATGGAGGATCTGGGCAACATCATGAACAGTGTCAAGAAAGCAAAGGTCAGATTCTGATATAAGTGGTAGAAAGTGACTTAAGTAAGTTTGGAGTCTTTGACCTTTTTTCCTGCTTTAAACTTCCACTTCACTAAACTTCAGAGGCAAATATCAAACTTTTTACTCGGCTACTTGTATTTGACAACTTTAGCTACTAGCTCCTTTGCAGGTTTAGTGTAATAATCCAAAATATAATGATGTAATATTATAGATGAAGATAAACATCATTCATCAGCTCGAATGCATCAATTATTAGGATCCAATAAAATATGCCGTCCTGCATAATGAGTATTTTACTGTTGGTGCATGTAAGTAAAAGTTAAAAACATAACTTTTACTTCTGCACTTTGGTACAAAATGAGTACTTCTTCTTCCTCTACAATGAACAACTTAGGATAACTTCAGCTACTTTATTCCACCTTTCCCTGGCCTCCAAAAGCAACCAGACATCAGACATCCCCTCAGAATCAAAATGTAAACTGTACAAGTCAGATATATATAGTACTTAACAGCCTGCTTCACAGTATTACAGTTAAGTGATTGTATAATTATTTTAAGCTGGACCTCCAGTCATCATCCAGCAGGTTTATTTTGAGCATTTCCACGTTGATGCCTATAAGCAGGCGCCATCAGTGCATTAAGCTTCCACCACCTTAGTCTGATCTAAGTGTGTTGAGTGAGGAGAAAAAAGAGGTGTCATTGAAGGAGAAATGGCAGATGGGTTGATAGACACCAGACCCCCGGCAGGCGAGAAGCGGAGGCTTGCATAAGAGCGAAGACGCCCACCTCACAGACTTGTGAGGAACGAGTGAGTCAAGAAAGCAGGAAAAAAATCAGAAGGCAGAAACATTATCCGTCTCCTTTATAGACCGTAGTGTAAAGAATATAGCGATGAAGTGAACATGAGGGGTTTAAGGGAAGGAAAAGACCGGGAGGTATTCAGTGTGATATTTAATTTACTGTTCTGGGATCCCTAACTGGAGATAAGGTTTCATTCATAGAGTGTCTCCTTGGTAGAGGTATGACAGCATGTTGTTAAGTATCTCGTTATCAGACTGTTAATGTAACATACAAAAAAGTGAACGATAAAGGGTTAATTATGAATTTAATACTTAATATTTCAAAGTCGCGCCCCCATGGTGTCGGTTGTGGCCCTGGTCTTAAGAGACAAGTCAACAAACGTGTTCACATCTGTTTTGTTGAGACTGTGTTTTTCAGTAACTCCAGAGAATACCAGAGATAATATTGCAGTTTATAATTTGTTAATGACAAAGTTAATGTTGTGCTAGATTGCAGTGGGAGTGTCCACGTCCACCACAGATTTAACAACAAGTTCTCGTCCCTTCTCACGTCACATGAATATTACAGTACATTGTGTGTCGGCTGTGTGAGGTTTGGACAGGCCTCTTTGTAAGCACGACACGGACGTGTTTATACATCACGGCTGGAAAGTTGATGAGTTGAGGAGTCTGGGAAGCTCATCGCATTGGAACGAGGCAGACGTCTTTTTTAAGTGTTATTATTTAGTGTTTATGACGAAGTCGTGGGGTTCCCATTGTCATTCTTCGCTCTGAGGATATTCCCATTTATTTTGTTGTGATGACCAAACACAAACATTGACACGGACATTAAATAGAATTGAGTCTAATTGTCTTGTAGCATTCTAGTATGATTGTAATTATTTGCTGTGGGGACTGGTTTCATCACACGTGGATGTCAGGATGACAACTTTGCTGCGTGTCTGCGGTAACAAATTAGTGTTTTTGCATAATTTGGTCACAGAGAGCAGGCAGTGCAAGATGTAATTAGTTTGTACACTAAAAATGTGCTATTGCCAAGAGACGACGAGTATTTAGCCAAGCTGCAAATTAAGTGTGAACAAGGAAATTCCCCTGACAGGAATATGTTAGTTGGCTAATTTTCAGTGTGGAGCCGACCGCAAGTTTGATATCTGTTTCTTTGATAAACTGGATTATGTTTTTTTTTTATCTATATATAAATGTTAGATATAATTCACTCTCATGTCGCAGTTTTCAACAACGAGCTTGACATCAACCATGTGCCCAGCTTGAGATATAATATTTCATCATCGCTGCAGGTGGAAGCACACTGAGGCCACGTCTTACCACTAGGTGATGGCAGAGACTCTCAGTTGCAGACACCTCAAATCTCAGAGTGAACCACGGCTCTGACATTTAACACCACGCTGTCATTTCACCTCCAGAGCGATTTGCTTTAATGCTCTGTGCACACCAGCAGGACAGACATTTAACAGATTACATAACATTTTCCCTCCAACCTGAAGCTAAGCCTCACTGACTGTCTGAGGCTGTATTCAAGAGCTTTGAATCACGTTGCTGGTAAATGTTTTAGTGAAATCCTCCCGGATAATGTCCAGGTGATTTACGAACACCAGTCACACACATGCAGAAAAACAAATTATGTTCATGTCACTGTGGAATAGATTACCGGCTGTGACTGCGCTTTTATCTCAAGTCGTTTGGATTTTGAGACTGATCAGTTTTCAAATTAAATACTTAACATGATGGTATATTTCCTCACTGGTGATGGCAATGTTTGATCATATTTCTTTGCTAACGTTCTTGTTATTTTCGTCTTTATTACACAACTACATCACCCCCGAGGGCTGCGTTAAAGAATGCAGTAAACATCAGCACATTTCCATTCACTGGTACTAATTTGTATCATACCTCAAGTCTCCTGTTCCTTATATACGCTGATGAGCAGGGCTGCAAATAACGATTATTTTTACAATCATTTCATCTGGCGGTTAAAAAGAATTGTGAGAAATGCCGTCATCACGATTTCCTGGAACGCAAACATGACATCAGTACAAAACAGTCCATTAATCAGCTAATTGTTGCAGCTGTGATTGTCGCTCCCAAAAGATGTCCAAGAGAGCACGTAGGTGTAATTGTTGAAATGTTGAGGAATAGAGGAATTGTTCTTAGAGGTGTGTGTGTGTGTGAGAATATCCAGACTGACACAAGAAAAATGTTTCCAACCCGATATCGATCAGTCGGCCTGTTATTGAACTGAGCCGTCCAGAGATTAGGGCTGTTTTCACCCGCTAATGAGTTTCATTTGCGGTGCCATTTCATGCTCTCGAAGACATTACACTCAAATGAACATCTGTCTCCAGTTGATTTTGATCTTACAGTTACTGAAATGACGTGTCAGTAGCTGTCATGTCACCTCACCCAACCCCGAATGGTCTTTTTGCCGTCATGACTGTTTTTGTTGAGGCTGTAGAGCTAAATACGGCACTGATGGATGTCTGTATTGATGTCAGTGGAGCTTGTAGCCAGGCAGGAATGAGGATGAGTGGACTGCTGCTAAACCTGGTGACATGATTTGCTCATATTGCCAGACCTTAGTCAGTATCAGTCTTTGGCTGTAGTTTTATTTGTTTTCTGCCAAGTTCCAGTAAGCTTCCTTTTCTTTGTTTTTCTAATTGATTGTACTCAAAGAGATGTTGCACCGGTATCTAAACTCTGTCAAAGGAGGCTTTTTTATGTTGTGGGACTGTCAACAGATCAACGTTTGTGTCCAGCAGATCATTAAACTTCATGGCTATGCAGCTTTCTGGGCTGGATTTTGATGTTTTCAGCACCGTGATTCTTAATCAGAGGGGTTATAAAATGATTATGGATACATTTTGATGCATTCAAATTTAGAATTTCAGTACATTTCATCTCGTATTCATGTGCCCGAATCTTCTTTCCCTCTTTCCTCCTCATCCGTCTCGCTTGTGCTCTCTTTCCCACATGTACCGTTATGTTTGTCCCTCGATCACCTGCTTGCACTGTGTGTTGTCGTCGCTTTGCTGTCCGTCTGCATCAACCCCATGTTGCGTCATGGTTCCAGAGCACAACGTGGTGCTGTGAGATGTCCCAGTTCTGTTCGTCCAGACACATCCGGGCATAACTGGATGTCTGTGAGCTCTCGAGCGAAGGGTGAAAGCGGAGCAGTGGGAACCAGAGACTGGGGCCAGATGAATCGCTGGTGCTGCACGCAAACACCACAGGGACAGATTGTTGCACTGTCGGCTACATGTAGCGTATGCTGTCAGAATTTTGCATGCAGTAAGTGAAGGTGGACATTTGTGCAGGCTGACGGTGTCAAACTAGTCTTGTCCCCTTTTAGGGTTTAAATTGCAGGCCAGAGAGTTTTCACCCTCCGTATAAAAATCTGGCAAACCTGAGCGGCTATTGGAGCCACATCCTCCCGATAAGTGAACCTCAGGGTCGCTGATGTTTTTACAAATTGATTATTTGGGAAGTTATTATACACCAGAAATGATGACTGGAATAGAGCATCATTTAAACCAGACAAATTAAGTCTCAAAATCCTTTTCCACCTTGGAACAAGATGTGGGTGGATTACACAGCATGATGGATTACTTATTCACAGTGTCCCCTTTCAGCAAAGGAGCTGCACATCCAAGGGACAACATGAGTACCGCGATCTGGGCCAGTGCCTCTTAATGGTAGGCACACATGGCCTCAGACGGACAGAGCTGTTTGAGCTGCTAGATAGCTACATGAGTTTAGTTTGAGGGACGCCATTGTCAGGTTTCTCAGCAGAAGATTGGTTCTGATCACCTGAGGTCTTGCACAGATTGACAATATATGGGCTGTGTAATTACACACACATGTTGGAGCCCGGTTTCTTTTAGGTGATGCTCAGTGTGATTTTTTTACAACGTTTGTGGGATGCAAGAAGCAGGTTACGTATGTGTTTTGTTCATTTTGTTTTCAGGTGAAGATATTTTGATGAAATCGACGACTAGTAGTGTGTGTGTCGCAGCTGCACGACAGAAACAAGTCACAGTTGTTAAACTGAATTACAGATGATTTGAAAGTAACCAAATATATTCAAATTGTTTTGGAATTGTTGTCTGTCTGCCTTTACTTTGTTGGTTCGCTGCCCCCGTTCTCTTAGAATCATATTCGCTGCAGCAGGCAACAACAAAATCCCTTAAACATTTAGCGTTTAGCAGCTCAAGAACCAGGCATGTCCCTCTGAAGCTGGAAGAAACCGGCCAAAAACAACACTTCAGATTAACGATCGCGTCTGTCCGACTGGATGTGTAAGTAAACGACTGTGAGTTAACGAGTTCGCCACGTCAACTTTCAAGTTGTTGTGTTCACAGCTTGAGCCAAAACAATGTGTTAGTGCAGATGTAGAAGTTTTTTCAAAGTAACTAAGAAAGTCGATGTGCTCTGGAGTCTAACCGCGCTGATCCAGGGGGAATAATTTGGCAAATATGGAATTGGGGAGTGTAAAACAACCCATGGATTTTTGGTATATATGGATATTTAGTCTTCTCTAAATCAAGTGGTAATCAGACTGACTTGTCTGAAACACATATCTTAATCCAGCAGTCTTCTCAGAACCCTTACTAAGACTCAGTGGTGCACGTCTGTAGCACTTAGAGCTGTGTGTCCAATAAACAAGGGATGGCGCCCTCCAGCATGCTGCACAGAAACCAGTGAACTGTCTCGTTTCCTCAGATATACACACAAACATTCGTCAATGTTTGCTGACAGAGTATCAGCCCCTTATGAACACTGCTGTGCTGAGAAGATGACATATAGATCCCGACAGACAAGCCGAAGCAGTGGCAGCAGTACCATAATTGGGGGGAGCTGTCACTTAACATGGTTAATCTCAGAGACGTGTCGTCCATCACGCTCCTCTGAAAGTAATACCTGTTCCCATCCACCAGTGTTGGATCTGTAAACAGCACATCTCTGAGATGCTTAGATTTTCATACAAATATTGTACTCCGTAATGAAGTAGTGCTGGCCTGAGGGAAGTTTTTAATCTTTAAAATGCTGCTGCTGTTTCAACATTAAAAAATAGAGCTAAATAACTGTTGTGTTACCTTTCATTGCATTTCAAAGAGCCCCTGAGGAGCCTTAAACCAACATTACCCTCCACTGTCCAGACAGGAGCATGCACCTGTATTAGACAAACGAAGTTATCACGCACCGGTTAATGGTTATGTCACATACAAAGTCATGTGAGGACCGCTGAATCACAATCCTTGATCTTCTCTCCTGAAAAACATCAAACACTTAGAGGAGCTCATTAGAATTTCTTACTTTTAACTTAGTTCCTTTAAGTGTTAAGCATCAAATCATGTGGCAAGCAGACACATTCAAAATGTATTTTTGAAGCTTTTCTGGATGTTTCCTACTGTTTTCCTACTCTATTAAGATATTTATTGGCATCTTTTTTCTTGAATAAGTTGAATTTATTGTCGGCTGAAACAATGTTGGTTTTTGCACTGAATGCATTTTACAAGAGCAGCTGAATTATTATTTTTTTTTGGCTAATGTCAGAATGTATGACCGTAAAGTCTATGATCGTATAGATCATGACACAGCAACAGAGTCTGATCTTCATAGATACCAGCAAGGTTATAAACAATAACTGAGGTTTTTCTGTCTGCTGCAGAGTAAAGATGACGGCCAGATGGTGAAACTATCCAAATTGAACGGAATGAGGAAGATTGAAGATGAAGCGGAAAGAAGAGAGATGATCACCCCTGCCCTTAGAGACGCGCTGACAAAGCAAGGTGAGGAAAAGGATAATTTTGGTAATAAAAGCTATAAATTACAGAGTTTATATGAAACAAATTAGAAACACGGATGAACACGCTGTCAATATGGTCTACAAATGACAGCGCTTCATTTGTGGGGAGAAGTTTATGAATCTTTGACTCGTGCGTGTAAAACTATGTAGTCATTTCCAAAATAACATCTGCTGAGTGTCACTGGGTAATATATTCATATTATCTAGCTGCACTGCTCCGCAATAAAAAAATCACATTACAGACCTTGCACACCAGCTGCTTGTCAGCATATCCTTAACCTTCCTCTTTCCACAAGGGCAGCAGAGTTGTAATTCACTTTAAAACATGAATTATGAGTCATGTCAATTTTTTTTTTAATCCTGCGGTAAATCTAACAAGGATATGCAACGTGCCAGCGAAGAAATCAATCTAGATTTCCTTAAAATGATTGTTTCATGATCAAAGTCACTGATTGAGGTGTCTCCTCTCTTTAAGTCAGGTACCTAATTATGTGGAAATGTTACATATTATATCTAAAGCTAATCTGAGGTGCTCCGTGAGGAGAAATGTCGAGCTGGAGAATGTGTGTTGTCTAATGGCACCTAATGATGCATCGCAGTCCAATTAGCCTCTCTGCCTCCACCTGTCCTCAGGGTGCAGTACCAAGAGCTTCACTCCTCTCTCCTCCCACGCAAACACTCCTAGCCGGTGTCATAAAGTTCTTAATTCATCATCCAGAGCCTGTAGTTGAACTTGCATGATGTCACCTTGTCTGCGAAGAAAGTTCCTCTTGTGTCCGTCCTGTATAGATGTTTTTACACCTGCTTCGTTAGATGAAACGTCTGCTACATTTGAGGATGAGACGTTCGCTCACTGAAACCTCTCAAATCTCTGATTACACATCTGATAACCTTAATGCCCCTCGCCTCTATGTGAATGCTTAACTCCGAGTAAAGCTCAATATTTATGATATTGCATCTGTGTTTTGGTAAATGAAGCTACATGTAGTGTATCCATATGTTCTCTGTGTAGGTGTTTGCCTCTCGTAAGGCCCGAGAGGCTCAGTTGTTGACTCATTAGCGCAGCCTGAAACATTTTACAATCTCTCCTCTCTTTAGTCCATTCACAAGTGTAACACAGGCCGGTCATTTTCAGCCAAACCCCCCCCGACTGTTAGCTTACACAACAGTCTATAAATAGGACTCTGTGAGCAAGACTTCACTTTATTTGACCAAATGGTGACCTATTTCATGGTGATTGTGTTGGCAGAAGTCAGTCCCCGCGGACAGTTTGTTTTACTTGCAATAAAAGAATGAAGGATGAAAGTTTTGGCATTGTTTGAATGATACTGTGTCTTTTTGAAGGCTGCATTTTCTGTGCCGCCATTTTCTGGCATGACACGGATGCAAAAGTCACTCTTCCAATCGAAACTCTTGTGTAGCGTCCAAGAGCGTTTTTTTAAACGTAGCGCTGCACACAAGAATCTACAGATGAGGCTGAAACGTGTGCACCTGTACCTCAAATCTGTTTCTTTAAGAATGCATTCGCAAAGAATAAATGTAGAGGGCAGACATCCATTTGAAACGGTCACTGTAATGTGTTAGGCCACATGAATCTCGTCAGCTATAAACCGAGGTGAACGTTTTTTTGTTTTTCTTTCTTCCACGTGATTTATGAGCTGGCACATGTGTGAGTAAGGAGGTAAAAATGAGGTCATATCCAAGTCCATAAAAATTTACAGGACATTTCTCATCCGAATATTCAGATTGTGCAGTTGAAATATTGAAACATGTTATTTTGCCAAGGGTCTCTTTGTTTTATTGGTGGAAATCTAGTACCTGTGAGATCCTGATAAAGGATGCTGCAGACCCGTCCAAACAAATTAGGCTCATTTTCCAGCTCTTTGATTATTCACATCCTCCCCTTGCTCATTTTTATTTCCCTCAAAGCTCAGAGTAGAGGACAGAATATCGCAAATCAAAGTATAAATTGTCTGCAGGAACTGTCGATAGTGTTGTACCCAAATCGCTCGGGCACCACTGATTCTGTGCTTTACAAATTAGAGGCCCTGTGGGTAAAGACTTGTTTCTCTTTAGCAGTTATTTGTAGCAGCAGGCCGCCTGTGTTGATTAGATCTAGTGGCAATTTATCTTTTAAAGAGTTGTCAGAAGAGCAGGTGGTCACTAATATAATCAAAGAAACAGATGTTTTATTAATAGGCTTTGAATTCGTTATCAATCTGTTTTTGATTTTGATGACACGTATCCAGATACATGCATGTAATGAACACCTGTGCATGAGGCCACGAACATCAGCACTTTCGGGCTTTATTGGTGTTGCATGACGAAGCTTTTGGTCTTTTTCCTTGATGCATTTCACATTAAAGTGTAACATTTCACTGCACGTATTCTACTCTCGCAGTGATAACAGAGAAAAGGGGGGGAAAGGAACAGACTTTCTTTTCTTCTCTCCATCCGCCTCCCACTCACTCTGGCTCGATCCTCTCCACTGACACATTAAAGGACGTGAGGGCATTGGAAATCAATTTTCCTAAGAAACACAAGAGGGGAAACGTTACGTACATTAAAATCATTAATAGTTAAATAAACTGCCAGCAGGTCCAATTCCTTACTGTTATTTCCGCAGTCTCGTTGGCCTGGGATTATATATTTATACGTATCTCGCAGTTGCTAGGATCAAGGTTGAAGGAGGACGTGTGCTCTCGAGGTATTTTCAAGTGGAAAAACAATTTGATGCTAGTCGGCAGGTTGTTGCCCCAAAGAAAAAAGGCACAGCAAACATTAGGTGAGAAAAAAAGGAACTGAACTGTGTGTTTGTGCATTTATTGTTATCAAGAAACTCAAAAAAAACATCCTTGATTATTGTCAAGCCGTTTCATTCACGTGCTAAATGAAAGAGTTTGTATTTTCATCCATCGGCCTTCCCTACAAATAAACAGCTTTGATGAATAACATTAGTATTTGACTCATCTAGCATCAAACTTGAGATCTGTGGAAGCTGAGGGAGATCCTACACACCCTTACACTAATCATGTGTTTTAATTGAGCATTTCAGCTCCAAGGTTTTAAAATCAAAACACATATAATGGTCCAAATAAAACGTCACTACCTGGATTCCACATCAGGCTGTTCTGCTGCTGCATAGCTTAAATATAAAGCCTCTTTAAATATTGGGACTTTAAAGTGAGCTTGTCTTGATTCCCCCAGAAGCAATCCCCATGTTCTGCTATTTATTGAGCCGATTAAGTGTTAAATGATTAAAAGATAAAAGTGTTCTCTTTGACAGACATCACAGAGGAGGGTTTGTTTCAGAAAAGACCTGCAGGGACTCAACCAAACGTGACCGTTCATGGCTTCTGGTTTTAGGCTGTGGGTAATATAAGAGGATAGAGAGGCAGACTTGTGAAGAAAGTGAATTTGAAACACTTTATCCTCCTTTTGTGCTGAGGGGGAATTTGAAACGCTATCCCCTCCTTCTTACTGTGGACGTGCCCTTGAGCTGCCATTAGTCACTCTATTGGAGATGTTCGGTAGCCTATCAGAGGACTGTGACTGAAGATGACTCCGTGAATGAAGATGACTCTGGCTTTGTTAATGCACCAGTCAAAGTGGATATTATCTCCACTTCTATATGTATCGATTATCTGCTGAATGTGGCTTCGTTGCTCTTGGTCACAGAAGTGTTTCACTGATTAAAAGCCTTATTCCTCTCACATGTTGTTCTGTGCAGGGTACAAACTAATTGGAAGTCACTCGGGAGTAAAGTTGTGTCGATGGACCAAGGTAATGGATCTTACTCTTCTTGATAAAACATAAGCGTTTGTGAAATACTGAATATAAAGCTGTTGTTTCTGGTTTCTAGTCTATGCTGCGGGGGAGAGGAGGCTGTTACAAGCACACGTTCTACGGTATTGAGTCCCACCGCTGCATGGAGACGACCCCCAGCCTCGCCTGCGCTAACAAGTGTGTCTTCTGTTGGAGGTACGTGCCTGAGGAATAAAGCCAGTTTCAAAAAGAGACAAAGTGTTATTTGAGAAAATAGGATTGTTATTTGCTGTTTTTGCTCCTTCCAATTCCATCTCCCTCTCGGTCAGGTTGGCTTAAGTGATCTCATTAAGGAGAATCTTTGGAAATTCAGACGAAATTTAATTTGCCCCACTTTTGCAACACTTGACTAATTACACCTTCACAAGAATGAAGATTTTACTGACCTGGAACTTTGAATCTGTTGTCGCTCACTTTTCTCTTCCTCTACTTATTCACCTAGTTAGCCTAGCTGTCATTGAGCGATGATCTACGTGGCAAACAAGTGAATTGATTTACGTGCAGAAGACTAACTGTGAGGCCTAAAGGTGGACACTGATTCATCACGACATTAGCGCGAGACGGGCCCGTTCACTCCCCTCAAGTTCCGTTTGAAAAGGTGGCTGTGTTGAGCACTGAAAGGTCGCTGTCAGAATGTGCTGCGGTGAGCTGCTTCCCTGTCACCGCAGATATGCCATTGTCTCTTAAGGCAGAAATGTGGGATGACAGGAAATAAGCAGTTTCAGGGCTTGGATGTATTGTTGCAGCTGCCCTCTCCATCCACCTCTCTCTATCGCAACAGGTGGAATTAGATGGATGTGTGAGGGCAGCATGTGTGGAGTGAGTGTGTGCATATGCATGCGACAAACCGACAGTTTTGCAATTCCCTCAGGATTTGTTGTTGCACCTAGACATCACACTTACAGAGTCAGAGGGTGTTATTAACACCTAAAGGAGGTGCGATCTTTTACAGAAGGATGCACTCATTCACTTCATGTTTTTGTAGTGTGAGAATATGCATTAGCCTTCATTATCCACTTTCAGTTTGTGAATAAACTTGTTTTGGTCTTGACATTTGTCACATTGTTAGAAGGATGCTCCTGTCAGTCCAGTGAAATAACTGTTATTTGTGTCTAAATCTAAGTAACGCCTCGGAGTGATACTATCTGTCAGTCAAGAGCTCCAGTAGGCAGTAAACGAGTGGTATAGTGTCACCGTGTCTGCTGTTATTACCTACCTGTTCGTCTGTGTGCCCCACTGACAGACATCACACCAATCCTGTGGGCACAGAGTGGCGCTGGAAGATGGACCCTGCTGATAAAATCCTGCAGGACTCCCTGGAGAAGCATCAGAACATGATCCGACAGTTCAGAGGTTGGTCACACATGCAGACGAGGGCGATTATTTTCATTAGCAATTAATCTACCGATCCTTTTTTGTGATAAATCCGTCGTTTAGAAAATAAAATATCTGACAAATCCTTACATTTAAGAAGCTGGAACCAGAAATCATCTCTTCCTTTAGCTTTGTTTCTCCAGCAGACTGTCGATCCATCAGTTACACTGTTGAGTTCACATCATACATTTTATTCCTTGTCAAAATAAACACTGGACTCTGTAGCACACATCTGCACGCTTACAAGCTTCCAGCTTACTGCTCATGACCACTTGTAACCTCCTGTGTGATGAAGCACAGCGAAGATCAATACGCTGATGTTCTGTCAGCTGTTCACCACGCCCCGTCTACACTACCTCATCAATCATTTCTCAACCAACATAAACACACACACGCAAACTTTCCCCATCTGGTGCATGGACTGTGAATTATTTGTCAAAACTTAACTTTCTTTATTTTCTCTAAACTTTTACTCATAACATTTGAGCTTAAACTGCACTCAGGGTTTTATAGAAAATTAACTCAATTGGAATTACAGTATCTAATGGTTTATAGTGCAAGAATCAGCTCTGTGCCCACATTTCCGGCTCCATTTGTACTACTTGTGCTAATGCTATTGGCATTTAGGACTTCATTTTTCTGGCGTCTTCCAGCGTTGGCTGAGGATGGTTGGTCGGACGCCCAAAGCCCAGTCAAAACTGAATTTAGTGATCATCCTGTCAGTCCTCCCTAAGCAGATTTTCTTTGAGAGGTTTTGATAAATGTTGTCAAAACATGATGGTGACACATTAATCAGACATTTATTAAGGCAAACAAGTATTGGTTGGCTTGTATTCCAGATGGATTTAAAGGTTTTAAACAAGATCTCCACTGTTGAGTGATTGTTTATAATGTGAGGAAATTCATGCATCGGTACGCTTTTCACTTAAAAGATTTGTAAATGAATCTTCGCAAAATATTGTGAGTGATGCCCAGCAAGGTTTCCCAAAATACGAGGCGATGACTTCATATTTCTTGCCAAAAACATTCAACTTACAATATTATAAAATAGAGAATCAACTTCTCACAGCAGCTGTAACATGCAAATTTGATATATTTGCCTGATGACTAATTTATATGATTATCTAGTTTTTTTGCATGTTTGTAACCTTTTGAGCAGGTGACAAAACACACACACAAATATTTCATCACCATATTTTATAACACAATAAATCACACAGATTTTGAGCTTCTTTCACAGGAGCATCAGTTGCAAGTACAGCAATAAGCTCTTGCATCGCCCCACTCCAAACTACATCCTGTTCATTATTTAACAGGTTATGCTGCATAGTTAACACTTGTTATTTTGTGACATGACTCTTGCTGTGCAGCCCGTCGAGACTTGGAACAAATTTAGCCTGCAGATCGCTGTCGGCACAGACAAACACACACACACACACACACAAAGACTGTTCTCAAGCCCAATCTCTGTTTGTCTTCTTTTCAGTTATTCTCATTGTTTATTTCTTTTGTGTAACTCAAACTGAAACCAGCAGCCAGTTCCTAAAGTAATTTGATGTAAACAAAAAAAAAACAGATTACATAGCTGGTACCTCCAGCCCATATATTCATAAGGCCTGGCTTGATTCTGCAACCTCACAGTCAGAAGGCTGCCTCTCCAACCTCAAAGCCACTGCTGATCCCATTATAAAACAGAGAAGCAATTGTACTCAGGAAATGACATATAGATGCCAAATGCTAAAAGCTTTTGAGACATATCTTCTTCAAAGGGCTACTTTTTTTATAGCTAATATCATTCTCAGAGCAGTCATTCATGATGTTTCATAATGCGTGTCATCATAGAAGATGTCATTTCCTGATGTGATTATAATGGAACAATAGGACACATAAGCTAATGTTGACAGTAAGCTGCTTCTAAGTTCACTTGGCAATTAAGAAAAAAATCAAAACCACATTGTTGCAAAAAGGATTACAGTTTCATTGTTTTGTGCATGAAATAACAAAACATACATTTTCAGCAAGGCTTTGCAATTCCAATTAAGAACAAACTAGAGCAAAGTGCAAGCCTATATTATCACTTTCATCCATCATTTTCTTTCCAGTCGCGCTATAAAATCACATTCGGCAGCCGTCATCTCCACTGACAGAGGTACATTTTTAGATGTCTAGACAATGTCTCTGAAAACCCACAGTGTGATTAAGCTGTTGCTTTCTGCTCTGACTACCTGATGATCTGCTGCTTAAAAGGTCTCATCAATTAGCAGCTTTAAACATCAATCACCCGATTATAACGAGCAGTTATTAGTCATCATTTAAATGTGGTAAACATGTTGTTGTTGTCCTGCCTGCTGTCATTTAAGTTTTGTCTCTCAGGTCCTTCTACCTGTAAAGACTTGAGACAGAAACTTGGTTTAACTTGGGATATAAAAGTGTTAATTTGATTATTTTAAACTATAAAGCAATGGAACTCACCATGCAGCACATTTGCATATGAGGAAGAAGCTTTAGCAGCTGAGTCGATGCATAAATTAAATATTCTGCTCTGTGATTCTTTTAGCTACAACGATCACTCCAGTCAGTCATGCATACTTTACTTCTGCACTACACCCTTCCATCCGAGCACATATGACCTCGTTTAATATTAAAAAAGTAAATGCATCGACTAGACACCAAGCAAAGGTGTGAAAAGTGTTTCCTGAATTGCACATCTTGGGCAAATTTACGAGGAGAAAAATGAATCAAACTAATGACTAAACCATCTTCTGTGAGTATTGGTATCAAACTAAAGGTGATGCAGGTGAAGGTCAGACGACACTGAAGGTCTTCGATTCCCTTGAATCTATTCTAATTCCGTAACGATCATTACACAGCTTGTAAAAGCGCCCTACGTCCTCGCTGACAGACTTTGTATCTGAGCGATCCACTTCAGAGAAGAGCACCCCTCACCTTCCCAAAGGACCTCCAGGGAGGTTAGAATATAATGGGATTTCACATCACTAATACCAAAAGATGTATACTTTTAATGAGGTTTCTCACACTTGTCTTAACACACTTGCACCGTCCTCCTCAGCTGGTTGTTATGAACACAGTTAAATGGGAGTTCTCCTGAGGGACAGTTTGATGTCTTTGTAGCTGTTGCAGGATGTAATTTGTCCTTGAAAGATAGATGGCACAGTAACAGCTGATTTTTCTGAGCTTCATCTGCAGAAAATGTTGCAAATGTATCAAATAATCAGAGGCCGTTTTTATAAAGCTTATGAAGGCAACAGTCCAAAGTCTTATTTGATTAAGATTCACTGCATGTAGTCTTAAATTAACTGGCAGCTGCTGTAGCTTCAGTAATATCACATTAAATCCCCATGACAGAGTGTGAAACTTTTCCCCTCAAGCTTTTACAGTTTGTTTATTTCCTGTCTCCATCAAATCCTGTACTTTATACTGTGGGCAGAAAGCCGGCTTCTGTGCTTATATATTGCTTCTTGCATGTTTACTTGTTACAACTACCTGCCCACCCCCTCTAAATCCCAAAAGATGTGCATATTCAAATGAAGCTGCACCTCATTTCTCTGCTCCTTGTTGGTTTAATGTCCCAGGTGTTTTTTTCATTAATCTAACTTTGCTTGGCAAAGGAAATGAGTGTTATTTACTGCAACATTTAATGCCTGAGGCTGAGGTTTAAAC
This sequence comes from Spondyliosoma cantharus, assembly GCA_900302685.1. Classification (NCBI taxonomy): domain Eukaryota; kingdom Metazoa; phylum Chordata; class Actinopteri; order Spariformes; family Sparidae; genus Spondyliosoma; species Spondyliosoma cantharus. The sequence goes on from OMLP01017168.1 coordinate 22,488, forward strand.
TCTGTTTTGATGAAGCGGTTACCTCCGGGACTGAAAAATGAAGCCGATGCAGAAGTGCCACAAACATTTCCTGCAGTTCCTCAAATGGTCACTTGAGTCAATCCCCATAACAGCCCATATTGAAATAATCATGAGCACGGTTTTGGTCTCTGAAGCTAATTTTCCTCTTCATTAAAGTGAAAGTCTCGCCAAAAAGCAACCTAGGCTTTTTTTGTGAATGTATATGAGTCAAACCTTCGTGTAAATGCGTAATTACGCCTACGAGGCACTTTTAAGGTTCACCGTAGTTTCGTTTTCGGCATCAAAACACTAAGAAGGCTCGACACGACATGAAACTTTGCTCGTAGCATCACCAGGGTCTCTACACATGAACACGAGCATTCAGAACATTGTTTGTGTACACAGAGTTTACTAAAAAGAAGGTTTTTGAACAACTCACGTTAGCAGCTGTATCTCCGGCGCGGTAGGTTCTGGAAGGAGGTCCACCATTACTCTCCTTCCTGACACTTTTTGTCAAGTGAAGGAGTATTTGTATAACTTAAATTATATCAAAGCTTAAAATTATGCTTAATTAAGGGTGTGGCTGCTTTGAGTTGCAGCAAACGCTCGCTGTCCAATCAGGCTACATTTGGCCCGCTCAGCTCCAGCCATGCTGCACCTCGTTGCCCAGTTTTTGATTAGCCAGGAGTTGTTTTCCTTTTTTGTGTTTAATGATCTTCTGGCTGGAGTTATTTAAACTTTATAACAGTTATCCTTCATACTCAGGAACTTACGCTGAGCATATTTTTTACAGCACCCTGTAGTCTTCTGCTTCACTGAACGTAGGGAGAGTCCAAGACCACCCACTGGAAAGAAAGAGAGGGGGAGTGGAAGAGGGATGAACTGGGCTTTGGGCCCAACTCTCAAAGCTCAACCTTTTACTGTTTCTCCTCTCTTCCTTTCTCCTTTCCCCATTTTTCAGCAGCACCACATGTCTCACTTCTGCCTTTTGGGTTGTATGCAATTGCTCAGTTTGACCTCACTTCAAAGTCTGACCTCATGCTGTTCGTTCTCGCGGCGCTCTTAAACTTCACGGCGCTTTGATTTATGCTTCCAGATGTGAAGCTCCTTATTTTATTGTTGGGAGACATTGATTAAGTCAAAAGGTGGAGCTGACTCCAGAACCTTTCTCACTCCAGGTGTCCCCGGAGTGAAGCCCGAGAGATACGAGGAGGGCTTGGCAGTCAAACACTGTGCGCTCTCCCTGGTGGGTGAGCCAATCATGTACCCCGAAATCAACACTTTCATCCGCCTTCTCCACTCCCACCGCATCTCCAGTTTCCTGGTCACCAATGCACAGTTTCCACAGGAAATCAGGTACGGGGCAAAACAAGACACACACCTTGTTTGCGTGGATGTTGCTATTTCTTCTCTGCTCTCAAAATATCCATTCCAGCCAACCTTCTTTGGCAAAGTATGATCCAGCGGTATATTTTTATTCACTGCCATTCTCAAGCTCTTTTCTTTGAAGTCTCAGAGGATGAATTGGAAAGTAGGGAGTGTGAGTGTGTCTTAGGCTCTAAGCAAGTAGATTATTCCATAGCAGGAAGGATCAAAGGTTCAGCCTCCACAAGTGCTCTGTGTATTCCTAACAAGGAGGCTACAATGCTGCTGAATTGAGCTGTTTATTGCATTGGAACATTAATAATCAGCAGTACTTTGTTGAGCTAAATTAAACTTCGAGAGCTGTGAGCAGCACAAACAAAATCACAGTAATTTATTAGGCTGGCATCATAATTACCATTCTAATTACCTGCTTATGATAAATGATCATTTCACACCTGAGGGTACTTCTGCTTCTTCTTCTCCTCTGTATTTATTGGTGGATCTCAAACCAGTTTTTAAGGTGCAACACCTACTGTGTCAGAGTTTGCAAATGCTCTTGTTTAGTCAATGAGAGCAATTTGGCTTCATATTACTGGCTCTATTTATTGATAGAATCTCACTGATACCAATTGATAGTCAATAATATACATTTCCCAATATTGGGCAGATGATTTATCAGTCCGATACACATCACCTATCTCTAATCACAGGTTTCAGTGCAGACATGTCTGATCTTTTGCACATTTAACTGAATCTGTCTGCATGACCAGATGCCACAAAAGATAAGGGAGATGTTTTTTATACACGTTGGGTGAACTGGCCCTTTAAACCATTGTTGCTTACTGTTGAGCCCTGAAACATGCAGTCTTTCTAATGACCAGGGTCTGTAGGTGACGCCACAGACGCTACAAATATTCTTTTGCTGTCGGTAAGTTTACCAGTGCTGCATTCATATCGTAAACCCAGCTAGAAGAGTTCAAGTATTCAGGTTCTGCATCGACGTTTCTTTGACAGAGGAGTTCAGCAGAGGGTCAGGTCCTAGAGGCATGCGCCTACAGAAACTGTATGAAAAATTCATAAAAGACAGTGCCACCTCAGATGGCTTTATTTACGACAGATCAACAATACACACACACACACACACACACACACACACACACCCCGACATGAAAAGTTTTGAGTCTGAGGAAGAAAATGCGCTGAATTGACCTTCGAGTGTCATTATTCTCTGCATTATGGCTTCTATTCAGCACGCTGTCAGCGCAACATTGAGCTGTTACCTCTCTGACATCGCTTTTGTGTAGAAAATAAAAAAATAAATGGAGCCCTTTTCCATCATAAGTACAGTAAACAGTGTGAAGCGAAATAGGAGCTCGACCAAAGAGTTTTCAGGGCAACAGTGCCGTGCGCTGAAAAACAACAACAGCAATTTCTCTGGTTACTTGTTTTCGAAAGATCAACAGTTTCATATATCAAATTTTAATGTGCTTTCATTTTATTGAGTCAGTCATTCTCTTCCACATAAAGAAGGAACTTATATTATTATGACTATAAGCAGTAGTAGTAGTTGTAGCGCATTGACGACAAGTATATTGTTTGTATCTCAAAAGTCTGAATTTGTTTTGTACTCTCTCAAATCCTTTGTTTTTTCCATATAATTTTAGTATGCAGTATGTAGACTCTAGAGGCTGTATGTCCTTAACCTGTGTGAAACGAACACTATGTTTACCCCGGTTTCTGTCTTCTCTATCTGCCCTTTGACTCTTAAATCTAGAGACGTCACTTTATCCAGAAGCCTTGGAAGTTGTCACCAGGACATACGCTGACAACATGGGCGATATTTCAGCTAACTTTCCTGTCACACGCTGACATGTCATATACTCACTGAGTAGGTCAAAGGCAAGGACAACAGCCATCAGCCATTTTATTCCTATCTGGCTGAGCAGCTCATCGAGTGTCTCCTACAGCTCTGCTTTGATAAGGGGAGATTTTTTTTGGGGGGGGGTGGAGATTCACCAGAAATGTTGTGTTTCCTGACTTTAGGTTTATTGGTTTGGATTTTTGCATCCTTACATAATTGCCTCTCTTATCTAAAGACACATGAAAGGGTAGCGCCCTTCATGTTTATGTAGTCTCTTTCACACTCTTTTGGTCCTACCGCTCTGGTGCCTTCTGCTTCCCTCACAGATTGTGTCAGAGTGCAGACACGCAAATAAGTTAATGTCTCTCCTCATTCATTATTGATGAGAGGCTCTCCTAGCTTTTCCACAGCTTCTCCTTCTCCGCTCCCTCAATTTGCTTTCATCCGGCTATGCAACAAACTACAGAGAGTGTTTGACCTCATATTGTTGTATGTGTAGTGTTGTAGCAATATGGTAAAAGAAAGATATACTGAGTGGAGCTGAGCGACAGGTCTATGTTCAGTCCAGATGTTTTCTGTTCTGTCTCAGTCTGAAGAGGTTCAACAGCTCTGAGGGAGACAGAGACTCAAGTAAAATATTTGTATATATCTCTTTTCTTGTTTTCAAATGGACCCTATGTTTTCTACCACCTTTCTCCCTCAAATTGGGTCGTTCTTATCCTCATCTCTCCGCTGTATTTCCTGTAATTTCCAGGAGCCTGGTGCCAGTAACCCAGCTGTATGTTAGCGTGGACGCCAGCACCAAAGACAGTCTGAAGAAGATTGACCGGCCACTTTTCAAGGACTTCTGGCCACGCTTCCTGGACAGCCTCAGGGCCCTTGGAGAGAAGGTAAGCTGCCCACTGAGCAGGTTTGGTTTTCAGCCAGGTGGTACACTCTGTGCAATGACCGTGACATCGACATCACTGTAAATAAGCTCTCTGGGATTGTTTTAGTACCTATGAAGCGTTGTGTTCTCCCAGATCAAAAAAAGCTTATTGCCTCAAGCTTTGTCGAGTCTATTTAATAACTTTGGCTTTGTAATCATACAATATTCTTTGAGCTTGTAAATAAATGTAGAACTAATTGTCCCCTGGAAAGTTTGTTGTTCAATCTGCATATCTGGAAAAGTAAATTTCCAGAAGTTGATCCGTCAAATATGTTTGATCACACGATTGCTGCCAGTGAAATAAGAATTTTCTGTCATTATCTTTACTTCAAACTGAGACGAGCGAGAGGATTGCACACGATGCAAGTAATGACCCCTGTGTTCACATTCAGCTGCAGTGCACAATGTTTATCTTGCTGTAACATGAGGACAGGTGTAAAGCTTGGAAAGGAAAACACATATTGTTATCCGACATTAAACTGAACATGAAATTCATAGTTTCAAGTGATTTCTGAAGATTTGATAGCAGGCCGGAGGTGAATTATTACCCACACTCGGAAAGCATTGTCCTGATACGTTGTTGCTTTTCTCCTCTAATCGAGATTGTTTTTGTCACGGTTTGTTGTCTCGGCTCACAGAGAAATGCCCAGACTTTGTCTGTGAGATTGTTTTGTATGTAGTCCTTGATAAGAGTATCTTATTTAAATACTTGTCGGATGCACCAAGAACAAAACAATCAGACTCAAATCTCGGGACAGAGGGAGTTTATTTCTTTCTCTGCGCCCTCGGGATCGGTGACAGGAAATGTTTTGTTGTTATTAATCTTTTGGATAGAAGAGAAACTTTTTCCATAGTACTTTAAACTTTTAAACTATTCTGTCTCACCCTGCCATGAAAATGCACTGAAGCTCTACGACAATCGAAGGTCTTGACAACACGCTCATTTCTCGGAAAGCCGTGACTAGAACTATGCTGGGTTGATGATTTCAACAAAAGTAATCTCTTATCAGCAACTCGCTGTCAGATTGTCAGATATGACAGATTCTTACCTCTTGTGCAGACTCATCTTTTTTGTTTTGAGTGAATCAGAGCAGCTGATGTCTGATTGAGTCCTCTCAGAAAGCGCTGAGATCTCCTTTCTATTTACTGGCAGCAAGATGCCAATGAATTATAGACTCTTCAAGCTTTTAACACTTTACTCAAGTGGGGAAGGGTGTCTTATTATTGATTTTTGAACCTTTTAACAGTTTGGCTCTATCGGAGCGTGTAACGCCGCTGCTGCCACCATCAGAATGAAAACATCCGGTGGTGTTATTCTATTAAATGTGTGATCTGCGCCCAGATAACCTTGTAGCAGTTCAGAAAAGTGCGTCATATAACCTTGCACGCCTTTTCATCATTCGTGAGCAGAGGGAAAGTCTATTATCACAGTCTCCCTTCAGTCACCACGCCCTCTGTGTCAATCGATTCTCTCTGTTAGTTTCCTGAAAAGCCAAAGTGAGGGAAAAATGGTGCCTGTGTGCGACAGGAAAATGACCTTGAGGGAGATGTGGGCTGTGAAGTCTGTGTGACGAGGGAGCCTCTATTCTCTGTAATGGACCAACTTCCTTTTTGATTAATCCTTTTGCAAACAATGAGCAAATTCATTACCACTCAGTCTGAGGTGTTGGTGACTGCGCTGCTTGAGGCAAATCACTGGCGATGGATCATTGCGCTGTGATTGCATCTAGATCCCCATTTTCACTGCATGATAACAAGCAGATATCAGTGTGAGGCAGCAGCGGGAGTAGATACAAGAACAGGAACATCTTTGGAATTAAATGAAACAATAGCCCCGTATTAGATACCACCAGTGTGAAGTAAGATATTTAATTTTCTGTCAGCACTCTTGTGAAGTCTGTGGTAGGTTTTGAGGTCATTACTGTGTCTTTCAGTCTTACTACTGATGTATTTCGCTGCGCCATGATGGATTTGCATTGAGATGATGCTGCAGCAGTCTTGATAATTTATGGTCGTGTCTGTGGTAGAACATGGTTTTGATCCCTGGCACATTCAAGCAAAGTTGAAAAATTAAATGGGAAATCACTGGATGTGTTTTAGTGAATATTTTATTAACGCTTTAAATATTAAAGTGAACATTTGCATAACAAACCCTCGAGCCAGGAAAGTTTTTAACACTAGGCTAAAAAGACATTTGTGCACATAAGCATATTTGGTTATTTACGTTGTAGATTAATATGATTATATTCGTCGCAGAAGGTTGCACTTGTGTTTTTGCTTCAGCCAGTGTGACAATATGTTTTTTTTGCTGTGTGCAACTTCCCCGTTTCCAAAAATAAACTCTCTGTTCCCCCCCCCACCCTCCACCCCCGCTGCCTTCCTGTCTCGGCTCCATATTCCTAAGTCTCCATTTCATGGTGGGCTCTATCTCCGTCCCCCCTGAGTGCTTATCCCTCTCTGTTCTCTGTTAGCTCTCCTGTTTTCCTCCACCTGGCCTCCCTGACAGTGCGCTGGGGGATTGATAGAGCTGTGCCTCTGTGTCAGATTTGGAATAGAGGCAGCTCACCTCCCTGCTTCCACTGGCCAATTATCCCCTTCCCTACTGGGCTGAAAGGACCGAGTGTTACAGATAACCTTCCAGTCAGAGAGGGAGAGACTGAGGAGATGAGGGAAAGGGTGCTCTCTCCTTTCCCATCGTCATTACCCGTTTCTTTTGTTATCGATTTCTCATGTCCTCTGTCCTTATCATTCCCCTTCTTCTACTTTTTCCCTGATCTTTATTCCTCTTCATCACATTCTCAGTAATCCCTTTCTTCCTGCTATTCAGCAGCAACAATGGCCTGAATCTGGACCATTGAACTGAGATCAAGGGTTTTTTTCAGTACTTTTATATACCCGGGGAAAGTTAGCTGAGCACAGATCAGATATTCTTGTCTCTGACCTTAATCCAAATCTGTATTTTTCAACTATCAGCCAAAACATAGTCCAATCTAACATATCTTTTATTTATACTTTTGTTTTTCATTTACTAAATAAACCATCTTTACATTACACAAAGCACAAATAGACGGCCGGCATCCCTCCCTGATCGATTGCCGAGAATACTGTTGCGTTTCAGTACTTTTGGAAGCCCATTAGGATATTTTTGACAGCTGGAAGCGTAAACAAAGTATTGGAATTGTCATTTTGGAAATTGGTGTATAGTAATATTATTCATGAAAAAATGTCTCTACTGGCTCCTGATCTTTCAGATAAACTTGGGAAATGCTCAACATATGCTGCTCTGCTGCAACACAGCAGTTGTTGAGCTTTAGCAAACATGCAACCCCCCCCTCCGCTATCTGCTCTGTTATGATTCAGACAAAAAGGAGGTGGTTGGCAGGACATCTGTGAGCAGCATGCTGAGGACAGATGTCTGTGACAACTAACTTCCCTGGTCACTGATTTATAATCAAAGACGAGAGGATAAGTGCAGAAACATGAAAGTTTGAATTTGAATGATTTGATAGCGTAACTGTGCCGGCACCTCCACTTCAGAGACGTCATATTGAACTGTTTGTTTTTGCAAACAAATTCCAGTTTGAGCTCCAACAAGTGTGTTGTTCTGTTTTGCTCCGATGAGTTTTTACAGTTGAGATGATGATTGGACCACACACAGTGAAACCACTCAGCGTTACGACTCTTTTATTTAATTCTGGTTCACAGTAGCGCTCAAAAAACTGTGAATTCAGTTATAAAGATGAGTCTTTTTCCAAAGTAGAGGCATTTTCTCTACACAAAAGTGTTGCACAAACAATTTGATTAATAAGTAAATTAAATGTCTTTATCAAATATGATTTCAGTAAAGGAATATAGAGAGTTAGGTCTCCTATACATTCGATGCACCGCACATTATTACTTCAACAGTACCATGTTCCATTGATCCCTGACACCTGTCTGTCCATGCAGAGACAGAGGACGGTGTACAGACTGACGCTGGTGAAGGCCTGGAACGTGGAGGAGATGCAGGCCTACTCGGAGCTCATCGCTTTGGGCCAGCCGGACTTCGTCGAGGTTAAGGTGGGTTCAGCAGCATGTGCTTTATATCTGCTGTCACAATATTTGTATGTACTGAGCTAAATGAGGAACTCGATGCTGCACTTCTTCATATTTAGCTGCTCGGTCAGTTGGTACGTCAACTTTTTTGTTACTCTTTTAAAGCACTTTGTGTTTACGGTGCTGTTTTTTTAATTATTATTGCATATGCTACAACTCTATAGTCCCTCTTTTTAGTTGATGTTGCCTTTTGAGCTTGAAATACTGTACTCGTAGTGAAATAGTTGGAAGAGGAACTTCTGAACTTTGTTTTGAAAATATATTCTGCCACCTTACAGTAAAAACAACTGTACGTGAATTTGCAGTCTAGTGCAGTTTATCCTGTGTTCCTAGACTCTGTAAAATTAGGCCGACACAATTAGTTGTCTCCTCCTCAGATTGCAGAGATAATGGAGAGAGCCCTGACCTTTGAAATCAAATAAAGTCGAGTCAGTTGTATTCTATTTTAATTTCACTGCAGGGGTGCGAGCTAATTGGTTTGAACAAGTGATCTGCTCATTTGTCCGGCCTTATTGCACCTCCCACACACACACACACACACACACACACACACACAAGTAAACATGCTGAGACACACCTCATCCACCCCCCTTGTGTGCCTCCCTCATCCTGAGCGTACTGCTATAGAGGCAAAAGAGGAGAAATGCTTCCCACAGGCAAAGTTGGCATTCATGAAGCACGTCCCCGACATGGAGTCTAACACGGTTCCATCACTGACCAGTCTCCACTGGGATCCCACCGCTCACAGCTATTACTTTCTTTACGGAGAGGTTTACATAGCTGAGCGGTCTCTTTCTGTGCAAATGTGTCGGTTCTGTGTAGCTGCTCGCAGAACCTCACCTGGGAACTGCCCATTCAGTCTTGCCCAGGAGTCTTTAAGGATAAATCTCCTTATTGAAGGACAACTAAACAGATGATAATGAGGGAGATTTTACAAATACAGTAAAGATAAAAAACACTGCTTCATTAAAATTTTACTGAATATATGAATTTAACGAGGAAACATTTTTCTTCTTTCTTAAGCAGCAGACACAACCTGTTTTTCCTTCCTCTTTCTGTATTATTCTCCCTCTGGTGCTGCAGAATGGTGCTGATGGTGCAGAAATAAGTTTTGCACCAGAATTAGTTATGACCCAGCTTACTTGGGTGAAAATGTGCACACAGGAGTACTGGAAGTAATAATGTTGTTGTTTGAGCAGTCTATTGATTTAGGTGCTAACACTTAAGCGCAGTCAGTTTGCCAGTATTGCATCACCGTAAACAAAGAGGCAGACCGATGAAAATAATAATGATCAGCTCAGGGTGATTTTACACCTGCATGGTATAAGGACTAATTAGTTTTTGCTATCTGCACTTTTATCCTATGATTCCCAACCGCTGTGTATTTGTTATGCTACATTTTCTATATCTAAAATATTACATTTGACTGCATCCTTACATTGTTGGTAAGGATGCAGCTCGGCTCAGCGAGTTATTAGTCTGCATCCAAGAGTACAAACTATAGAAATTACAGTGTCGGTTCAGAAACACACAAAGATTGTGCAGAGATCAGATTCACACAGCCAGCCGTCTTTGTCAGGCCTGAAATATATTCGGTTCACTCTCTCCAAAGAGCTTCTTTCCTCTTCGTAACTCTCTTAGCATATTAATTACATTGTCCTTTATGCTTTAATTTGCGGCCTGGTCTTTGTCTCTTTTGTCTTTGCACTGTTGTGTGGTGACACACCCATCCTCAACTCATCTCCCTCAACTTTCCTCTATTCTTTCTCTCTGTCTCTTGTGATCAGATTCTCTCTTGTACTCAACTTGTCATGTGTTGTAAATGTCAAGGCTTTTTTTTTTTTTTGCCATCTGTGCAAAAATGGATTCGACCCAGCTGTGTGACAATTAAATGTTCCCCGTCTCCATCTCCTCTCTCTCTCTCTCGCTCTCTTTCCTCCACATTAAACTAATCTTGTCTCCTTACATGCTGTGTTTTATCGCTACTTGAGTAATCAACAACTGGCTTTATGACGAGGTTTATAATGTTAATGGGTGAGAAACGCACACTGAATCTTAAGTTGCCCCCCCGAGACGTGGCTGGCTTTTCTATTAAAGATTTTTCGTAGGAGTGTGCATTGATCCGCCGCTACGTGGCATTTCACCACATCAGAGAGAGCACAACACTAACAAGACAGCAGGGAGCATTGGATCGGGCAGGTAATATGGCTACCCATCAAACGTAGCTTTACACAGGAGCTAAGATGTTAATATAATTAAACTGCACTCACATTTCCCACGTTGTTCATGTGCTGCTTCCTTTCATCGCACAAAGAGAGAAGCAGAGAACAAAATCAAAACAAATCAATTCTTGGCATTTTTCTTACGCTGTGGGGGGAATGAAGATGGATAACAAGAAGTATACGCACACAAAAACCCTCTAAACACCTTTATGGTCGATCAATGGAATCGACTAATTGCGTGTCGTTCATCAGTGCCTAGAATGATCTCGTTCACCAATGCAAATACTTGCTGCCACCTTGTTTTTACGTCAGTGTGAAGTAGAGCTGCAATGACTTATCGATTAATCCACCAGTCAATTAAAAGACAATTAATTGCAAATGTTTTTTGATAATCATGATCAGTTTCAGTCTTTTTTTTAGCAGTTTCATCTTGAATATGAGGATTTGCTGCTCTTCTCTGTAATTTATGACGGTAAATGAAAAGTCTTTGGGTTTTGGACTGTTGTTTTATTTCTTCTTACACTAATAATCAGATTAAACTTCAATGAAAATGATTATTACTTATTGTGAAGTCACTTAAAGCTGCTTAAAACTCACCACAGCAGAGATTACTGTTGGAATGTAGATTATTTATTGGCTAAATTGAGAAATAATTTGGAGATTATTAACATTAACATTCACTTCAGCGCTTTCTTACTCAGAAACACATCTGATCAGTCGGTCGAGGTTGTGACGGCGTATTTCATTTTCATACTTTCTACCCACCTTTGCCCTGGCGTTTGTCCAATACTCCCAGTCCACGGTTGAGAATGACTAATGTCCCCGTCTTTATATATTAAGTGTTTAATGGCGTCAAAGTCTGACCTTCAGGACTGTAAAAGAAGAATCTTCCTCTAATCCGGACGATCAATTATTTACCCAGTCTCTCTGGCACAGGTAAAGAGGTCGCTGTCAGGGTGAACCCTCTTTCTTTCTTATCTCCTTCTCGTCTTTCCTCCCTAAATTATCTCCCCTGTGTCTCTCTCTTATCTCTTTGCTCCTCTCTTCTCCTGCCTTCGAGTAGTTTACTGTATCTTCCTTCACTGAACGGATCAACCCCTGATGCTGCTGAGCCTTGGGCGAGCTATCGACTTCAGCATCATGAGCCCAGTAATTAGTGCGTCCCAGGATGAACTGGTGACAGCATGATGGAGTGAGGGGCTCTTTCATATCACCAGCTCTCAAATAAGCCCTCGCTGCTGACTGATGATGGGAGACGGGGGCGTCACCAACAGGTCTATTTTAAATTCACACCGCCCCCTTCAAATGTTCAGAATGACCTGCTATAACATCGGGATTCTGTACAGTTAGGTGACTGCGAGGAATACTTTATATTTAAGATGAAATCAACAGGTGTGTTGTTTATGCAAAGGTTTCCTAAAATGTTCAGAGCCCGATCTGTTCTAATTGTCTAGGTTCACTTTTGCTTTGACGGACTGGAAAACAAACTCATAATTGAAGCAGATTTGGGGGGGGAAACAACGCTGTGGGGACATTGACTAAATATATTTATTAATCACTTAATTCTTCTTTTCGTTTTCTGTTTGGGGCCAATAGTAGTTCAATACAATTTGTGTCCTATTTCTACAGTTTCTATATGTGTAAAAGTACCCATTAGGAAAGAAATAAGAAAAACATGAGTCTAACAGGTGATTCCAAACAATTGAAAGGGTATATATTTTCAGTATGCTCTATAATGGAAGTACAATGGAGCCTTAAAGACCAAGAGGAATGATAAACCATTGGCAGACATGTTAATCAATACACACAGCTATTAGGGAAGCTGCAGTAATAAAACTGAATCTCAGCTGATGGAAATTAAAGCTTCTACTGTTGGAGGTATTTGCGTCTGGAGAGCGGGGACATGAAAGCTCAGCAATTTCAGTCGAAGTGGGACAAACGGAAAGTAAACTACTTAGTAACTATAGCAATTAGTAAGATTTTAAAAACAATTTGAAAATCCCCTGGGAGCTGATGCAGTAATTGCTTAAATGTTTCCTTTATCGGCGTAGATCAAAATCTGTCTGCTGTGTTTTAGTTTAGCTGCAGAAAGAAAGGATTAAAAATAAATATTGGTGAGAAAATAAGTAGCTGAAAGGACAACAAAGCATGTTCTGCTAATGCCTCAGCGGTCGTCATGATGGTGAGATTCAGGAGTTTTTAGGTTGTTGTTCTTAGCAAGGTCGCTAGAAGAGCTGACCTCGTGCCCTGTGAGTGCTGCCATGCTCAGGATGGACCAGACTTTTCTTATCAAGATTGATAAAGGACCCAAACCAGGCCGGGAAAAGGCTTCACAGGGGTCCAAACGCCTGAGGCCAGCAGTCAATGCACCTACGTATTGAGTTACTGCTCCGTTTGTTGGATATAAAATATCTCACTCTTGGTAATTTAGCTGAGATCAGCACATTTAAAGAATGCGTTATCATTATGTTTTTCTCTTCCTTTGTTCGGCTTTAATTTGCCACCCATCTTAATCGAGACGCCGGTGTTGTGTGTGTGTGTGTGTGTGCATTGTGATCAAGATGAAGTGTGGATCTGTACAAATGATGTATTGCGTGGACGTGTGTGTCCACCGTCAGCCGGCAGCAAGATCTTTGTTATTGACCCATTAATTATTAGTCCGTCATCTTATATGGTGCAACACATCGTGCCTACGCAAATTTACCATCCACCGTCCCGACCGTGTGATTTATCATCTCGCCGTTGCATCAATACCACTTACATTGCCACTGGTCCCTCACTCGGCCAGCAAGGAAATGGATCACTGAAAGAGAGCGAGGGAGGAGGGACCGTGAATGTACAGAGATGAATGTATCCGAACGCACACCGCTGTATGTTTGGCACCGTGAGTGGAGGGCCTCGAGGATCAGCATTCATGATTTCCATAGAAGGCGAAAGACGTAGATTGTTAGCGAACAGGTGAAGGGCTCCGTCTCTTGCTCTTGATACAGCTCGTTCATTCCCTTCCGTATATCTCGCAGATCTTTTCCCACCTCCTCCCATTGCTTCCCTCCTCCTGCCTGGCCCATTCCTGGTGATTTATACTGAGTCCTGGATAGTTGATCTTTATTCAGCGGGCCTCCAGGCAAGGCTGATAACTCCAAGGTCCCCCCCATCAATTCTGTCCAGCGCCCGTGCCCTGCCTTACCCCCAGCAGCATCCTCGCTCTCCCTCTCCAAATTCAACCTCTAAAGATACGGTTCACTCTCTGTTTGTGTTGGTTCTGTTTGTGCGGTGAATTCTCAAGCAGCCCTACGAGACATATGTGGTTGGCCGCGGTTCACAAGCGGAGACAGGGAATCCCCTGCGACTGCTTAGCGGACAGGCTCGAATAGATGTGAATGACACTCCTGAAATAACTGGCCCGGCGGGAGAAAGAGATCAGTTGTGAGGATGTTTCTTGTGTAGTCTGCTACAGAGTTTACCGTCTCCTCAGACAAATCATTTCTTTCATGGATATAAATTCTGCTTCTGCGATTCAGGGAGTTGGCTTCAGTCAACAGATTGTTGCACTTTTGATGTCTGGCTCGGGTGAAATGGTGAAACATCTGCTACTTCGTCTTCATGAAACGTGTAATTTCTTCAGTGGTCAGAACTTTTTTGACTTCCTGGAGTTCAGATTTATATAATATTCTTAGGGAAAGTCAGAGGTCTGAAGCTTACAGCGACTTTCTCACTAAACAAGCTGCACCATTGACTGAAAATTATTTTTAAATTCATACTGTGGATTAAATGTTTAAAAGGATCCTGCACTTTAAATCTGATCAGTGAGTCTTCTCAGCAACTTGTAAAGACCTGTCCAATTATTTTCATTTCTGCGCAGCAGACTTTCAACAACCAGAATATAAATACAGAATATAATGTTATGAATTGTGGATACTGTGGCTGATACACTCCAGTAAGATCTTTTCAATGGTTTGATTCTTTTTAAACAAGATCTTCAATCAATTTGTCAATTTTACAAGAAAAAATGTGAAACATTTACTGGTTCCAGCTTCTTAAATGTGAAGATTTGCTTCCTTTCTTTGTGAGCGATGACAGTAAATGGTGTTTGGACTGTAGGTTGAGCAATTTGAGACGTCACCTCGGGCTCTGGGACATCGTGATGAGCATTTTTCTAATTATCGATTCATCTGCTGATTTCTTTCCACATTTTGAGAAGGACGTTTTTGAGAGTAGCCACAGGAACATGATTCAGTGTGTACAGCAGGGGTCGATATTGAATGGCTTGGCTCCAACAAAGGGCCTGTGCAGCTATCTTTACATTTACAGTGGGGAGCTTCCTGTTCGCTGCTGTTTTTGCTGATCGAACCGGTGCCAGAACGACAGAAGGGAGAATGCCTAGATGCCCGATTTAACTTTTTAAACATGCTCACAAACATGATTTTTCCTCCAACATGCAAGACATGCACATAAACACACACAGACAGTCGCTCTTGGTTTTCCTCCATGAGATACCTGGGTGAGGATCAGACGTCGTTCCTGGCCAACGGATCAGAGGATTATGGGAGCACAGCTGCTCTCTTGGCTCTTTTGCAGCACATTTATACACAGGTGGTGTGTGTGTGTGTTCGTGTGTGTGCGCACGGACATTTGTGTGTTTAAAGACTGAAACTCGGTAAGAAATTGTGAAGTGAGTAAAACGGCTATGACTTGAATTCAGCCTGTTTGCACCAGTGGGATGTGGTAGCACGGTGTGACTGAGAATCCCAAACAAACCATTACTTAGTTAGAAAACAACTGCAGTGCTGCCTGCTCTGTGAGCACACACCATAATATGTAGGCAGGCAGTCTGAACATTACCTTCCCTCTAATCACTGAGCTGTTTTAGAATAAAATGGGGAAAGGGCTTCTGCTGTTCTGGATATGTTAGAACCACTTTATTATTTTATTGCATGTTGTATTAAGTGTGTCCTCAGCTCACATTTGACTAATTATTCCCCTAAATACTCCTGAAATCTTAATTACCCCACCTGATCGTTTCTCCCTTTGTGCTTCTCTGCCCGCTGTCACTCTTCTTCTAGTTTTTGGAGACTCAACAACATTTGAATCCGCCTCTCTGACTCTAAATCAGTTGTATCTGCTACTTCTAAAATATGTCCGCCGTGCAATTCAAGAACTGAAGCAACGAGAGCAAAATATCAACAAAACCAGTCTGGGTTTTTAATTGACGCTTGACGCTGAACTGCAATAATCAGTGAACTACGCAACGATATGATTATTTAACTTTTTAGGGATTGAAACACAGACGTCCGAAACACATTTGAATTCATTTTGAAATGCACATGAGATAATATGAAAATCATGTTATGGTTTAGTGCAAAATCGCTGAAATTTTCTTTGATATGGTTAAAATGTGTGACAAAGCAGCATCATAACGAACCGCTGTGGTGCTACAGAGACGCCTCGGCCCACACATTTGTTCTCCACATGTAAGAAAACATGCTTT
>OMLP01017168.1:38466-49201 GCA_900302685.1 Spondyliosoma cantharus
ACATGCTTTTTTGATACAGATCCCAACAAACTCCATAAAACTGATTATCAAAGATTTTTAAGTGCAAGATGAAAATTACGATGCAAAATTGAACATTCCCGCTATTCATCAAACATATTGCAAATCTTTATACTTGTAAAAGTACTTGCACATTAATTTCTTTCTCTTCTCGTACAGCATATTGTATTAAATGATTAATCTGATTGCTGATGCAGGTCTTGTGCCCTCCCTTCTCTGCTGCCTCACACTTCTCTGCTCTCAGCTCAGCTTGTCAATAGTTTGTCTCTGAGAGAGCTGTTGTTCTCTCTCTCTCCCTCCTCATCACTTGTAACCGCAGCTCAACTTCTCCAGTATTGATCAGAAAACACTCAGCAATCCAGCCTGCAGTTTTGATTGATTTTTATTTATTATTTTTTTTGTATCCAAGGCCAGATGGTTTTGCACCTCCCGCTCCATTTCTCTCACCTGCTGAACAGGAAATTATATGTGAGCTCCCAAGTTTTGGTAGCTGTTTTCATCAGTCATGTACTCCAGCCTAGTAAAATATAGATTCTTGTGCTGTACAGCTAGTATTTGCTTTTGGTAGGATTGCTTGTTTGTTTGTAATATGTCGGGATGAACCTGCAAATAGCCATACATGTGTTTTTCCTCTGCTTAGTTTTTACTGATCAGGCAGGCAGACGCATCCAAGAAGCTTGAGTTAATTCCTGATGCTCTGTCACCTTGAAACAATCTAGAGTTGGTGCTGCCAGGTGCTACAACTGTGTGTGTGAATTATAAACACCTCAATTTAATGTGACACACTGCATCGTAGACATTTGCTAGCTGGAGGCTCGCTAACTGGAATGTCACCGACAGTTTGTTGTCTTTCTCGTGAAGCTGCTGAATGTGGGTAGTGCAGGAGAAGAATATCTGTTTTTCTCTCAGTGGGTAGATTTTTTTTTATGGTAGTTTAGGATTCAAATCAACGACCTATGTGTTAGTCTCACTTCTAGGCTCTGCTTCCCCTTATAGGTATCTGAAATATACAAAGTATAGTCCAACTAAAACTCAAAACAACAATGATTATTTGTCAGATATCTGCAGTTTATCCCTCACAATCAGAGCCCATCATCAGTTTGTATCTGGTGATCGTGTGTGATTTAAAAACCTGCTAAAATATATAATATGACAGTTTCATCTTGTGCTTTTTGTCCTAGAATTGCCCTTTTTTTCGTGTCTTAGTAAACTGCAAAGCCTGCCTCTCTTCTGTGCTTTGCTTTGCTTCTTCTGATCATGTGTTTTTGTGTTTGCAGGGAGTGACGTACTGTGGGGAAAGCTCTGCCAGCAGCCTCACCATGGCTAACGTGCCTTGGCACCAGGAAGTGGTCGCCTTCGTCCAGCAGTTGGCTGACATGTTGCCTCAGTATGAGATTGCCTGCGAGCACGAGCACTCCAACTGTCTGCTCATCGCGCACACCAAGGTAAGAACTCGAAATCAGAGGGTCAGACACAGCTTATATCCAGAGATATAGAGGAGCTTATTTTATACATATTTATATTAATTTTTTTTAACACTCTAATAAGACGACACATGCGTGTTCATTAGGTGTTTTGCTTTTCATTTTTACGGTGCAACTTTCTGGCTGCTGCTGTTTTTTGCATGTGAGCATTTCTAAGTAATCATGATGATCAGCGGACCCAGACGGTGGATTCTGCATTAAACATCCCTTCACAACGTAATCATGAATAATGTGTACCTGGTGATCCTCTGTGATTCTACAGGAGTTCTGTTCAGACACAAACATAAACATCCTTAATCTCCATTTTCTTTCAGAGTAGCTTTTCCAGACAGCTCAATAACTTTCTGCAGGTTCCTAGTTTTTAAATCATCGTGTTGACTTAGTCTTGTTTTGTTATTTGTCATATTTCGTCGCCTGTCTGCCTTCCTATCGAAATATGCAACCATACAGAGCGTTTTATTCTGGCTCACCCCGCCCCAGAACGCATCAGGCAGCGGTGGGTTTCTGCCAAGGCAACTGTCCGTCAATAATTAATGAATGATTAATTGCCTTCTTGGCTCTGCCTGGCGGAGTAGAAATTCGAGCCAGCCAGCTAAGTCACCCACACCTCCTGAGCACACACATGCACAAAACACACACAAACATAAACGTCGTGCTCGATGTGTTATCGCAGTTTATTTAAGCATCTAAACTCCTAATCCTCGTTTGTTTTTATTTACCGGAGCTTTGTTTTCATGCGACTGCGTGCAGATTTGTTTACCTCGGTGCCGTCTGTACGCTCTCTCAGGGCGCGTAATGCCTCGAGGGATAACGGGAGAGAGAGAGAGAGAGAGAGACGGAGAGGGAAGGCTCAGGGTGTTTTATACTTTCATGTTTTCAGTCACTTTGAGAAAAAATATAACCAGGGGTTTTACAGTCACAAGAAAAAATGGTACAGTAGTATCTAACCTCCATAATTCAAGATCCAGAGGAGGTTTAAACGGGATGTTGGCAGCTCAAATCTTCTGGGGTTGCTGGTGTCATATCATGGCCCACCATTAAGGATACAAATCGATATTTCACTGAACCGATTTCCACGGTTCCTCTGTCGTCTCTATTTTCATCTCTCCCATCATTTTCTCTCCAACACAAATGTAACAGGGGCCATTTGTGCACCTGCTTCAGACGCCGTAATTCATTTGCACCTCCTCGTCTACGACTGTCAGTATTTCTTAATATACGCACCCGTACGCACACATTCTCTACGCGTCTTCCCGCTTTCAGCCGCGCAGATTGCAGTATTAGTGCTTGACGCTCTGAAGCGGGATCTGTCTGCCTGTTAACTGCTGCCCCCAGCTGAGCCGCCGCGAGAAGAATGAACAGCGTTTTGCACTCACGGCATCTTTTGAGGCTTTTTAAGCATCACAAAGACTTTCACAAGAAAAAAGAGGAGCTTCATTTTCATGCAAACTCACTTCGTACCGCCAATTATTCTTTTCCCCCCACTGTGTGTATGTGTTTCTCTATATCCATTTATGGTTGTGCGTGCGCTTGTAGAAAGTGACGGCAAGAAAATATATTAAGGTTTTTATTGTAAAATATGAGCAAAAATTAAGATTAATAAGGACGAAGTTGATTGAGCAGAACAGAAATCTAACTCTGACATAGAAACTGCAGAATGAAAAATATTGTTTGTGGATAATGTGGTTTTGTTCATTAGGACTATTGTGGCTCAACTACTTGCTTTTTTTAAATGTAACAGCACGTGCAGAGTAAGTTACTCGTCAATAATCCAGCAATTTGGGAACCGAGCGCATTTTGAGGTTCATCCTGTGAACGCGGAGTCCGACGTTTGTTCTGTTAAGTGTCTTCTGCGTCCTGAACGTCTTTTTGCAGCGCGGCCTCGGCAGAAAGAGAGTATGAACTCACTCCAAGTTTTAATGTTCACTTATGTAACGGCGGAGTTTAAAAAACGCAGCACAGGAAAGCACATCAGTCTCATTTTGTGTGTGTGTGTGTGTGTGCTGACTGCACACTCCTCAGATCTTCTACTTCCAGTTAGATGAGATCACTGTTTGATGTAGTCCTTTAAAAGACATCAGAGGTGTGTGTGTGTGTGTGTGTGTGTGTGTGTGTGTGTGTGTGTGTGCGCGCGATCACACTTTAGCAGCAGCTACTGATAGATCCTCTGTGCACTGACGCATCATCATCATTAGTTCCTTTTCAACCCCTGGGATCTTCCCGGTGATTGGCGTTTCTCTCTTGTTCTGAGTCTCTGCCTCTCTCGCGCCTCATTCTACTTTCTCCACCAGCCGTTTTCTCTCTTTCATCTCCCCCTTCTTTCGTCTCTCCTTCCCCTCCAACGTCTCTTTTGCCTCTTATCCTCCAACCTCATCCATCCACCTCGGTCCCATTTTCTCTCGGAGGACGACGTAATGAAAACAGCAAACCTCCCGGAGATAATCTCGCTGAAACACCTGTTGACTCTCAGATCAGCACCATCAGTAGACCAGTTGTTTGTTTGTTTCAATGTCCAAGGGATGTCCTCCCCTTTGGCAGTGCAAAGAGCAAAACAGGAAAACTCAATTAATCATTTTAGTCATTTTTCAAGCAGAAATATCAGACATTTCCTTCTGTTCCAGCTTCTTAAATGTAAGGAATTGTTGCTTTTCTATGTCATTTATGATAGTAAATAAAGTCTCTTGGCTTTAGTCCCAAGTCGTCACTTTGGGCTCTGGGAAATCACAACAAGCTTTTTTTTTCTTTTGCATTTTCTGACATTTTTATAGGAAAAACAAATAATCGATTAAGAAAATAATGGCGAGTTTGCAGCCTGAATTCTTTGAAGACATATTGTCGCTGTCAGAAATTCCCAGCGTCCCCTGACTCGTAATTATAACTAGACGGCACACGTGAAAGGTTTTTCACACTTGACTGCTCGTCTGTGCAGCGTTCTTACCTTGGTGGATGTTTGCTTTGCAGTATGCATAAAGAAATCTGCGTCCCTGCCTGTAGATAAGAAAAAGACATTGGCTTTATATTGGTTGAGGTTTGAAGTCTGAAATTATTAGGTTAGACGCAAAGAAATGTCACTTTATATGCAAACAACAGCGGCTCTCTGAGCGCAGAAGAAATGTAATTTACAGGGTAGATCTCCGTACGGGGACAGAAAAGGACGTAATTGAATTTTCTTGAAGCCAGAGATCGGATGCGATTATCCTCCATTAGTTCTCTGTGAATGTGGTGTTTGTGGTATTGCTGTACAGCTCATTGGCACGAGCTCAAACATGAAGACACCTCCTGTGGCGCTCAGTGAAGAAGATGTCCTCAGCATCCTCACTGATCCTCGGCAAATACGCTGTCGGTAAAAACAACAGGCCGTCTCGTTCGCGTCCCAGACAGCAACAGGAGCTTTGCTTTGTTGCTTAGAGACATAAATTGTTTGCCGAGATGCCGGCTGAACAAATATCGTCCTTTCTCATTACCAGAAACATTAACTCCCTATAGGCGCTGTTTTTCATTTTTTCCCTCCTTTCTCAGGCCTCATTAGCAATGCGGCGAGCAGCTTTTCTCTAATGGCCGAAGCAGGCGCACGGCGTCTAAAGGCTACTGCTCTAACGCTTAATGCCACGGCTTCCTCAGCGGGCCGTCGTCCTCAACACTAAAGCCTTTAACTTAGCTCTTTGTGAGGACGTTTTGTGTCGTTTTGCACTGCTGGTTTCTGTTCGGTCAGCGATGTAATGCCACTCGGTTTCCCTCCCGTTGTGTGAATTGCAGTAGTGGAAGCAGTCTGAGGATTTGAAAGACGCCAGTGCACACATGGGGGTCTGGTCAAAGCAGCTGCAAACCTGAAAGAGCTTTTAAATTCTAAATGCCGAGCACTAAAGCACAACAGTCGTCCCCGATGACAACTTACCACCATTTTGCGTTCAGTTACAGCTTATCAAAAACCTCCAAACAACACCCGCGGGTGACTTCAAGTCAACAAGGAGCATTTCAAACATCAAACTTTGCTACTTGCTGCTATAAAAGCCAATAAACTTCAGCGGACATGTGGTGTTATATGTTAATACTTCCTGTGTTGCTTGTTCTGTTTCTCTGTCATTCTTTCCCACCTTTACTGACGCCAAAGGACGCGTGCTATTGTATCAACCGGAGTGCTCTGGTGCATGCTGGGAAAGTAAGAGGTCACACACTCTCGACTCTGAGAGCCAGTCCGGGAAAACAAGCAGGATTAGAGAAGCAGAATGATGTGAGAGGGGGTTTTTCCTCACCGTCAAACACTTAAGCTCTTCACTCTCTCTGGTAGTTGGTCTGCCTCTCTCAGATAAACACACACACACACACACACACTCCTGGTCCTCACTCTCCTTCTGTCCATTTATTTCCCTCTTTTTTTCGCTTTAGTGAGATGGATGGCCATTTGGGTGGAGGAGTAAGAAGCAGTGATTGATAACGGAGAGATGTGAGGAGAAGGGTGGAGGTGGACTTTGTGAATCCACCAACCATTTAAAGAAAAGGCTGAATTAAGAGCGAGTGGCAGATGTGAGCAAGAAGCTCCGAACTCGCATGTGTTTAATGATTAGAATAACTAAATAATAAGATTCCTCTAATTAATTGATACCAGGTCTCACTGAAAGAGCTACTCGCTCATCTACCTCTTTGTTTCTCTCTCTGCCTTCTTTCAGTTCAAGGTGGGTGACGAGTGGCGGACGTGGATCGACTACGAGCGTTTCCAGGAGCTGGTCCAGACTCACGAGGAGAGTGGGGGGCGGCAGAGCTTCTCAGCCTTGGATTACATGGCCAAGACTCCCAGCTGGGCTCTGTTCGGAGCCAACGAGCAGGGCTTTGACCCGGCCGACACGCGCTTCCAGCGACGCAACAAAACCAAAGACATCTCGGGATGCTGAGGGAGAGAAAGAGGGGATGGTAAAAAATGAAGTAGTTGAGTTTCGATGTTTCCTTTTGCTGGACAGCTTTTTTTTCCCGCTGTCCACAGCTGCACTCTTTCTAATGTGAAACTCATTCTCCCTCTTTTTGTTTTCAATTTGCTTTTTATTCTAAAATCAGATGAAACCTGCCAGAATCAATTCCTTTACCCTGATTTTTCTAGACATTCCCCTTCATTTGCTTTCAGCGCTTGTTTTGCTTTGTACATGTACATCGATCTTTGATACTTCTCTTTATTTTTGAAGGGGTCATTATTTTAACGTCAATGGGTTTGATCGATTAGAACCTTCTGGCAGCACTTTATACTCCTTAAAGTTGAACCTGGCTGTGGCTTCATCGCCAGCCTCATTTCTTATGATCCAGTTCCTAGTTTGGCAGCTGTTCAGTTCAGGACGTGATCAGAATGTAAGGAGCAGATCTTCTCCTCGTGTCGTCTGTGGGAGCGGCACATCTTTTTCCCAGACGCCTTCGCTCTTCCTCCCTCTCATTAGGACGGTGGTTTTATTAACTTGCCGGTGAGAGACTCGAGCAGTGAGAGAGAAAAGCTTTAAGGCTGTTTCTCCACTGGGAGAGTCGAGCTTCTCATTGCTCTCTTTGTGCTTTTATTATTTTTTATTTTTTGTTAGTCCAAACGTTGCACTGTAGCACATTCCCAGCAATGTCAGCTTTGCTTGGTTTCAGAGCTCTGAGCCTGGAGGAAGGAAATATAGCAGGTTTTGACGGGTGAATCTACCATTCTGACTGTTTGGCTGTATGTTAGTAAAAGGTAGACAGCATTTTAAACAAACATACAGTTTTTGACTTGTTTTAGTAACTTGATATCAAGTTTCTGAACTTTTTGGGTATGATGGTTACTGCCAGGGTTACTGCTTTTGTCCACAGGGGGTGCTAGAATCGACAAAAACATAAAGTTTCCTGTAGTCGCTTTAAATAGACATACCACTGGACACAATTATAGATAACTACTACTAACAACACATTTAAGATATAAACAACCAAAAGTATACAGTTTAATATACCTTCAGCCACCATCCAGGATAAGGTAGCAGTATAAAAGAAGCTGTCGTAGCTTCACATTGCCAGAATTAAGCCGTTACTGATATTTGAGTGAATCCAGATGTAAAAGTGAAGTCCATTTGAATTTGTTTTTTTTATTTGAATGTAAACCTTTCAGTCCCTTTTTTTTTTTGTATTTGTTTTGTAGCTTCTTCAATGTTGTAGCGACTCCATGTTGGGAGAAACAGCAGGTGTGCGATTAACCACTGTAGTAAACGTATTTTGAAATACTGCGCTTCGTGTTTCGTGACTGTCACACGCAACATACACGCATTAACACACGTGTGTCGGACTCTGTTTCCGGCACACACCTTTGTATTTTTTCTGGAAGTTGACATTTTACAGAGTACTATTATTTTTAGCAAAAGCTTTCTGGGTTGCAAATAAAGGTCAGCAGAAGAGAGTGAAAGATTGATCCGACAGAACAGAAGCTCTCGTACACTCAATGCAGCTGTAGATTAGAAATGTAAAACTGCAGTAAGTTAATAATATTAGTGGAATAGTGGAATTACTGTAATTGGTTCATGGGACGTACCAACTTCCTGTTCCACTCTTATATAGGTTGTCTTGGTGAAGATGTTCGGCAAACTCCAAGACCAGATCAGAATAGAAGATTTGTGCAACTTCACCGTAGGCAAACAATAAATCACTATCATCTGGTTGTCAGCCTCCATGAGCGAGTCGATGATCCACTCCCTGTAAGTAATGCAAAATGCTTTAATTCAGTTATATGGTAATTTCCTCTCAGTGGCTCTTAATCCTGGCGTTCTCTAAAAAAAAAAAAAGAGGAAACTAAAGCCAGAGAGAGACAAATCTTGAAGTACTAACATCCTCCCTGCAACAAGAAGCGATTTCCTTGATTATAGGAAATGATGCTGCAAAACAAATGTAACACTCGACAGCTATCCGACATAATCATCTGTAACAGCTGAGCATGGGTACAGATACAAGCTGTCCATCGTTAAACAATCTGAAATTGGGTTTTCTGTGACGTGAGATTACACAAAGCACAGGAGAAGAAGTCATGTTAATATAAACACGTGGCAGCAACATTCAAACCCCCTTTTTTAATAAATGAAGATTAAAAGACTTTGAATTGACCCTGCTTTATTTATTTTTTTTACCCATCCTTCACTCTACACATCCCAGCTCGTGTAGGGAGACAAATGACAGGAGCTGATTGCACGTCTCAGAGGAAAGAACCTGCCTGGAGATGGTGAGAAGGCCCCGGGGGATGATGGGTAATGGCTACAGCGCCCCAGGGAACCGCAAGGTAACCGGTTGTTTAGGTGCTGGAGCATCTTCTGCCAGCGCTGACAGTCTGTCAGCTCCTCTGCCTCAAAAACACCAGCCAGTTTTCAGATGGTGTTGTGCAGCTGTCGAGAACTGGTTGTTGTTATGTCGAGGGACAGTCACTCTAATGTGAACATGTGTTCCATCAAGGCTCCTCCAGCACTTCCTCGTTCCTTTCTACTTGAATACGCTGAAGAATATTACATTTTCAGGGACTTCTCTCAGTGGCATCGTCACCGTTAACACGAGCTGTAAGTGCTGTTGCCCTGCTGGTCAGACACGACCATCACTCAGAGAAGAAGAGAAACCACGTGCCTCCACAGGAGAGGTGAAATATTGGGAGGCTGCGTGATGTTTCCACAGCGCCCTGTGTGTCAGTTGATTGATGCTGCCTATTTTTTTTTTTTTTTAGGTCCACTGAAGATAATTATTCATGTCTGTCAAACGTCCATTTTATTTCAGACACAACACAAAGAGAGCACACAGCACCAGCACGTCACTTAAAGACGCTGATGGACCGCTGAGAAGTACATTTACTCAAGTAATGTACTTCGACTTGCGTTTTTCCATCTTGTGTACAATAGTTATACGTTGCATTTTTTCATACCTTTCCAATCCAGTGTGAACCATGTACGGTATCTCCAAATTGGGGGAGATTTGAATTTGAATGAAGCGAATGAAGTGAGAAAATGATCCTCTCTCTTTATAATCTTAATCTCCTAATACAGTTTAAACACCTTCATGGATTAGCTAGAAAAAAGCCTCATCACAACAGCTGAAAACAGACGGCGTGTAACTTTAAGGATGCATAGCTCTCACAGGACAACCAGGCTACAAACACGATGATCCAAAAGTATAAACGTTGAACAGCAGTAAAATGCAACATCCGCATGAATGCAGCAGAAATAATAATCCATAAACATCAGACCACTGCAGGGAACGTACAACTGCACAACGAGTACCTTTACTTTTCATACTTTGAGTACAGTGTGGTAACAATACTTCCCTCCTGTTACTTACTGGTATTTAATATGTTTACTGAAGTAAAGCATCATCATCCTCCATCACTGCTGAAAACAAATAAGTGTCAGCATGTAACAAGAGTCTGTTTTCTGCTGTTGGGTATTTTATGTGTTTATGTCATTAAGTGTTGATGACGTAAGGGACATAAAATAAATTATTTTAAAAATGTGCCATTCTGTCCACAGTGGAACGATAAATATATGTTTGTAGGATTCAAAGTGATCCTTGTCTTTGACTCTGACATCAGCACTCTTGAATGTTTGCCGCTCTTTTAGTATTTTCTTATTTTTTCAGCTTACTTGGTCGTAGTCGCCAGTGAATACGCCTCCTTAAATCCAGAGATGGAGGTTTGCATGAAGGCCATTGAACTACACAACCACGATAAAAATGCAATTGAACACGAATAAAAACATTCCCAGTGTCAGGAAAATGAAGTACAGAAGTACAGAAAGCCTCACTGTCGTTTCTGGGTTCAGTCCCCAGAAGTGTAAGATGAATTTTTCATAATGTGAACACGCGCAGTGATGACTTTTGAATGAGAAATTTGTTTTTTTTTTATCGTCCTCCAGCAAAATCCTCCCTCAACACACCAAAGAGACAAATAATAAATAACTAATAACTGAGGCCAACTGAAAGAGAAAAGATTAGAGTAATTATTTTTAACAGAAGAGACTGTTGGTGCTTTGCGGGAGGTCTGAGAGAGGAACAGCAACACACACACACACACACACACACACACACACACACACTGATCTTTTTATTCATATCTTAAAATCTCCCGGATCATAAGTCACAAAGCCTCTTAATAAGCATTTAGCTAAAACATATGTGAAGCTTAAACACACACACACACACACACACACACACACTAACTCAGCATGAGTTGTGCAACTTTTATTATGTCAGCTCAGGGCTGAATCTGTGGCAATGTG
>OMLP01017170.1:0-45756 GCA_900302685.1 Spondyliosoma cantharus
ACGACAATATGCACTTTTGGACGATTTATTGACAGTCGCGTTTTTTTGGACAGGCATCAACACAGTCACCTACACTATCACTGTGTGCTCTGTAGCGCTCGTCGAACAGTGGTTTGCAGTGGTCCGGTATCTCCGTGTGGAATAGTAGTGTTCAAGCCACGTCAAAATGAATATACATGTACATGACTTGGATCGATGAGCAGGGCGATCGGAATGTTTTTCCTGTTTAGCGGACATGGCCGAGGACCCCTCTCGCTCGAGACGGGATTCTCAAACCACACCTCCAGCACACCTGGGACCCTCACCAGTTAAAATGAACACCGGAGTTAAACTGTCACACTGGAAACATGCCTTTCTCCATTGCAATATTTATGGAAGCCGAAGTGTTCCCAAGCAGGAAACTGTAGTGACACGGGATGGTGTTCAAGCTCTGGTTTTCTCGCTAGCGTTAGCTATGACGTAAACGGGCTGCACGTGTAGCTGCCGGCGGAAAATAAACACACGCAACTTCCGTTCCAAGAACTCACCCGTGCACAGCCGTGTACCGAACCGAACGTCCTGTACCGAAACGGTTCAATGCAAATACATGTATTGTTACACCCCTACATGAGACACATGCTGTGGGCTAGCTATGAAATGCAAACACGCTGAATCCAAGTTGACAAACTTAAAAGTAGGTAAAATGTGTATTATTTCAGGACACTAAGAGGTGCCTACCATCTTCCTCTGGCTGTGGTACAGCTAGGCAAATAAAAAAACATGGTATAATCAATGAAAACAGAAAGATGATGAGACATGGACAACTTATAATTTTGGAAAATCGGTACTAAAATGAGGTGCCTACCATCTACCTCTGACTGCGGATTGGCTGGGCACATAAAAATCATGGTAAACTCATCGAAAACATAAACAATAGGGATCTTTGCTCATACATGCCTGCAGTGAAATGTAACACAAAGGTTAATGTAGAAAAACACAGTTTACACATGTGGAAAATTCATCCAGTTACAGTTTTTCAGAGTATATTAAAATTCACACAGATGTCTTCTCTTGTCAGTTAAATACACACGGATCATCTCTTAGCAATGTGTAAGTCCAACATGCTAAACAACTGAAAATCAACTAAAGGAAACAAGAACACTGATTGGACAAATCATCAACACAAAACAATACATGAAGGAAACATGGACTCAAATGATGCTGCATGACATCACTTCACTGATTTTGGACACTTGATTGTTAAACACAATACACCAAAGACATTAAACCTGCTACCACACATACAGATGTAGACGCTGTTCACATTTGATACAAACATCTGTCCTGAGTGATCAAATCATAAGTAAACAGCTTCACGCCAAGATAGATAGATTCACCTCACTCAACAACTCTTAAAATCACGTGACTTTTAAGGGAGTAGGTGGATGTTGTGGTTGAGTTGACTAGATTCATTACAGTGAATCAAATGAAAATCAGACAGCGTCTAATCCTTTCTACCTGTTGTCATGGCTTCTCCGTCTTGGTTTGCGGAGGATGTCAGTTGAGTAGGCGGCCCTTTGTGCCCGGGGCACATTTTCGTTGGCAAAAGAATGTGATCACATACGTTCTAGGCCAACTCCGAATGTGATCTGCATGATCAGATCTCAAACATGTCATCAGTGCATCTTGTGATGTGTTCACGCCTGTGCTTACAGCTGTCCACTCGTGATGAGTTCACTCAGAACGGATGTTGATACCATGTCAGAAAAGTAGTTTCAGCTAAAACATGCTGTAGGCTAGCAACGAAATGAGAAAGTAAAAAAAAGTTTTTTATTTCCAGACAGAGAAGAGGTGCCTACCATCTTCTTGTGGCTGCGGTACAGCTGGGCAAATAAAAACATTTTTAAGTCACTGAAAACAGAAAGATGATGATTCCTGAACAACATCACACAAATAAAACACAAAGTTGCAAGTTATCTCACACTTTCACATGCCTGCATTGTAATGTAACACAGAGGTCATTGTAGGGAAACAGAGGTTACAATTCTGGAAAATGCATCCAGTTTCAGTCAGTCAGAGTTTATTAAAATCCACACAGGTGACTTCGCTTGAGTGGTCATCAACACAACGGAACAGAAAGAAAACATGGATTCACATGATGCTGCATGACATCACTGATTTCTGACACTGTTACACACAATACACAGAGGATTGAAATTCTGCTATGTAGTTTCAGCTGACACATGTGACGCATGCTGTAGGCTAACTATGAAATGCAAATATGCTGAATCAAAGTGGCAGAATAATTGCATTATCCCTCTTCAGCAGCTTCATGTTGCCTCATACAATGTGATTGACTTATAGGCCTATCTTCTTGACTCGGTAATTGCTCTACTTATTATCTATGTAGCAAAACCACTTGTTCGGTATTATTCAGATAATTACCCTGACTGATTAGTTTAAATGCATTTTTCAGCACTCAGTTCAAGTCAAACCCACTCCATGTCACTTATTAACACAATTTAAATGCACTGAGTCACAAAAAAAGAGAGATAGAAGAAAAGAAAAATCATTGTCTCTCACCCTCCTCAGTTGGCTCCTCTGGGGCTAAAATTAGTGGATTTTTATTAGAAATAGCGATTGAAAAGTTACACCAAGGGAGCCCCAGTGGAAAAACAAATACATCTGACACGTTACAACAGCTGAGCTAGTGGATATTATCAGTGTGTAGACTACACTTGTGAAAACCAAAGTGGTTTTATCACTGTGACGCATGTGTTGTTGCATATTCAAGACTCAAGCAATCTGATAATATACACTATGACAGATGTCTATGGCTCAACATATAGATCATATATGTTGGCATAGGTGCATAAAATAAAGACGCAATCCTGATACAGAATTAAAATGACAAATGAAGGATTGGTGCGGGCTGGTTAGACACCGTCAGAAGTCATGGCCTGTACGCTTGACACATGATATGTGAGCAAAAGTGAAAATGTGAGAGCCATTATCAAGTCAGTGTGCGATAATGTAAGACACACAAAAGGTCACTATGAAAACGGCGTGGAGCAGCTGACTTACCAGCGCCCTCCCCCTCCGGTTTAGCTGAGAGATAGAAACAGAAAGAGAAGATGATTAGAAGCATGCATCACACTTATGCATATTGAGAACAAGCATCTTTGAAAATATTGTTACTGTTTAACTTAATTCGGGTTGTCCTATAAATCTTAAACCATTTTGAGTGATGACAGATCTTGAAGCATGTAATCGCAACGTCTTCATGATATATTACTGCATGTTTGTCCGATAGCGATGAGTTTATTTCATTACATGGTATTTCAGAAATGTTTAGAGGATATCAAATTTCATGGTAAAGCATGACATTTAATCTTGGAGCAAAACTCTAAAATACTACCTTCCAGGAAAGAGGATACATTTTATGAAATGGCCATCTTTAATATGTCTAATATGCTGGCACAAATCTTTGAAACTGATACCAATAGAATTTAGCACACCATCTTTCCTTCTGATTGGTGCATTCGTATTTCGCATTCATACGACAGAGAGTCAATTTATTTAGAGTTGGAGCAGCACTGTCAGTGCAATTGTTGGGACCTAAATCTGGTTAAAAGAAATTCTCAACTGAAATAGAGGCAGATAATATACCCTAACTCCTCGTGTGTCCCCCTGGGGGTCATTGAAGTAGCTGATAAAGGCCAGGGACGGTGTCTTATGACCTCCCTGAAGTCGCGCCACGTTCTCACAAGTTGAAGACAGTTTCCTTGAATAGTCGGACCATTTGACCTTAGTTGCTTTACTGTTCACCTTAGGCTTGTCTTTTAGGTAAAATGAGCCTTTTCAGTGTTGTATTTAATGCTACAACTGTACAATTATGTTTTTTTTCCCCATATGGCTTCATGCATAACAGCTACAATATGTCTCTGAGCTCTAAGTAAAAAAAGAGTAAAAAACAAACATGTCCTTTCTCAGTGCAAACAGAGAACATTTGGTTCACACTACAAACGCTGTACTTTGGTGTAAATACTTCATACACATGTTGTGAGTGCACCTGCATTAAGCATAAATCTGCATCAGCATCTGCTAAGTCGGTCCTCTTGGGGTGAGAATCTTGATCATCTCCAACAAGTTTGCGATAAAGCTGGGTAATGAACTTCTGAACAGCTGTTCCTCACAGTTTAAATGTTCCCCTCAGAGACTATCTGTGGTTTCATATATTGGCAAAGCTGTCAGAGTTGTGTTAGATAATATAAAATTAGAAACTCTGCTTGTTGGGTGAAATTTTGTTTTGTTTGTTTACGTCGGCGAGATTTCCTTCTTCCATTTTCTTCCCTTTTTTTTGTTACTAACAGTGTTGAACAAGCCTTCTTCAGCACTATATACTGAATTCACCTCGACACCGCATAGCTACAGCTCAACCAGATACAACAATAAAATCTTTTAAATGAATGCATTGGTAACTAATGATATAAGACATAATCATATCTGCATATTTTTTCTGCATTGAGTACTCAACTTCAAATACTTATAGGGGCACTATGTAGCTTTGGCGAAGAAATCCAAACTCAGAATACTAATAATTACAATATTAATGAGGTCATAATACAAACTCAGAAATACCTATTTTTTTCAATAACTGAATAACAAGCTGTTCTCAGAGGAAAATATGGTCCCTAGAACACGGTTTTGAGCTAACAAAAAAATGTGTGTTTTAAGTTCAGTTTGTTTATTCAGTCTATTCAGTCATGAAAACTAAGAGCGTTTGTTTATTAAGTTTGTTTAGTCATAAAAAAAAAAAAAAAACAGCCAATGAAGATCTTTTACTTGTAACAGAGTTATTTTACAGTGTGGTATTATTACTTTTATTTAAATAAAGCATTCAAAATCTTCCTCCACCACTTTGTATATCTTTGTTTTCAGTTCTGTTTCATTTATAAGTAATTCATATTTAGGTGTTGGTACTTTCTCTACCTTAATGGTCCTTTGAGGTCGTGCAGGTCTTCACCCAACTGTTTGTTTACCTCACCATGTTTACCACTGGCATCTTGATTTACAGTGTGTGTAATGGCCCAGGCATAAAGAAAGATATTAGGTGGCCTGGTTTAACTGAACCACTGATGACATCTGTCTTAAAGTTGGTGAGGATATCTCAGCCCCACATAATTTAATACTTGATTTATATATCATTCAAAATATATAAATGTCATCTATCTCTCTCTATCAAGTTACGGGTTTCTCCGTCCGCAGTTGTTTGTGCCACACAGGTTTCAGTTACACATGAAAAAAAAAAAAATAAGGACCTGTCGATCAACTTGTGAATGACATGTTCCTATCATATTTTGTATCATCTTTATGAATTTTGGACCCCAGATTGTGTCTATGCAAGTTATTAAAAGGCTTTAATATGCCCACAAAATAATACTTTGATCATTTAATGTTAGGGTGTTTAAAACCTAAATTAGATAAACAGCATGGGAGGAACCCCTCCGTGACTTTTGGTTCAACTTGCCCTCTTAGTTTCTAATCAGGTCACAATGATGAAAGGAATTCTGACCGTCAATCATGCCATCGCCTCCAACCACCGACAGGAATATGTCATGTGCTTTGATTGACTGCATTGGGAGCTACATCACATTCAGGAGGGAGCATTGGGCCTGCTGACCATGACAGAACTTTCTGGACCAAAGTGAGGGGATTACATAATGATTTATCTCAGGTGGGACAGCAAATTGGTTACATCAAAACCTGATACGCTTGGGTGTGTGAGAAAGTCTATGGACTTATGAGGAAGTGGAAAAGGTCAGGGGTTATTTTTAGCCGTTAACCGAGGGCGGATCTGTCCGGTCAGTGAGCCAGTGCTGAGATCGTTTCAACCAATCCTGGGTAAAGATACAGAAATAATTCATATTGAGCAGTCTAAGTTAAAGGTGAAAATGTTGCATCAGATTTTGGGAAGACAAAAATAGTTGTAGAGCTGTTTAAAACCATGTTTCCCTTCAAATATCACTTGAAGTATTTCTCAGAAATATTAAATAGAGTTAGATATTACAGTGGCAGGTCATCTGACCCTCATACTCGAGGCTTTGCAGCTCATTTTGGCTCAGAATGACAGAGCAGCGGGTGGTGCAGACATATAGTTAGCAAAGTGGAATCATATCTTTATTACATGGATTAAAGCTGTGACTGTATATGGTGAATAAAAATATTGTCTGGTTGTTATTCTGAGATTAAAATAAAGCGGGACTGGCTGGGATCTGTAAAAAGATTAACCCAGGGACGGATGTAGAGAAGAAGACTCGAATAGTGCGAAGTAGAATTAGGAGCGATGTGCTAACAAGTCATGCAAAGCCCATTACATTCATTATCACAGCATGGTCGGTGTAGAAATTAGATGAAGACTCAACACTCTTCCCACAATCTTGGCCTACAAAACTCATCTCCACTAACTGACTCATCGGCTATGACAGTCTCTTATCTTAGGTTTCTGTCAGGTCAGTGATTTAAAGCCGCACAGGATCTGAGTGGAGGACGGATGGCTCCACAAAGGTGAAGGACAACAGGAAACTATTTATGAGATCCAAATTCCAAAAAAATAATTTCACTGACTATCACAGCAGCGAAGCTTTATGGATTTTTTAAAGAGGCATTGTGTTGTTTTGAAGAAGAAATTCAAAGTCTTAACATTTTGATTTAAACACATAAAAAAAAAAGTCATTTTAGTTATCCAAGAAAACCTAAGAGTAAAATACATGATGTAATGTTCTTTTTATAACCACTGCGCATGAAGCAAGTCAGTTACTGTAGCTGTAAACTGAAACATAAGTAGGCCCACTATACAGCCCAGACACTACCGCACACACATAGCTGCAGCAGTATGCTGGCCTAACTACGAACCTTATCACATCTGTTAGGATGCTTTAACATTTAGTCAAGAAGATGGAACTCTCTGGGCTGTCATTAACATAGTGACCCCGATGAGATCATAGCAGGTGACTATATGATTATTTACGGTCTTTCACATATTCTTTAAGCACGGATAACAACAAGGAGGCAAAACATCTGTCTCAATGAGATGCTGAATTGTTTCAGCAACTGTAATTTAAATGTCATTGGGGGTGATCATATTTCAGAGTGTTTCATCTGTTTTGATTCATCGCCCTTCTGACATCAACGTTTGACTTTTTTTTGTTCAGTCTAGTCAAGCTTTTGTCACACTGTATGTATCACTCTACTTTCAACTTTTCTTTTTAGTTACATTGAGCAAAGACCTCATCTGATATTTTTGGTTTCCTCAGTTGGGCTTCAGAACAGCTACTGTGACTGTCACATGGGGTTTAATTCCTCAGACTGAACTTTAAACTTTCATCTCAACCAAATGAAGTCAAATTTTCTACTGTATACCGTAACAGCAGGTATTAAACTCTTCTCAAGAGAGATTTAAGCTCCTCTTCAAAACCCAATATATGTATTTTCTTTATCAGATCATCACCCTTATCCTTTTTAATTATGCACAATACCACAATACAATAATTCCTGCAAAATCTCAGAAACAATCCAGCGATTCCTAAAACATGCTTACACATAAAGTAGTATCTATCTATTGCAGGTAAATAAACCTCACAGAATCCTCCATCCGAAATCAGGCAAATTCAGTCATCAAAATATTTCACCAAACCCTAAGTCTCCAGACTAATTACAATGAATTATGCTTTCACAAAAAGTATCTGCATACCTGCAGGGACTGGCTCAGGCATGGTTATTCCTGTGTCTCTGT
Source organism: Spondyliosoma cantharus (assembly GCA_900302685.1). NCBI lineage: Eukaryota > Metazoa > Chordata > Actinopteri > Spariformes > Sparidae > Spondyliosoma > Spondyliosoma cantharus. The sequence continues at coordinate 7,775 of OMLP01017170.1, forward strand.
GCTGCTGGAAGACTGAGGGGCTTGTGGTGCTTATTCCTTTTATTTCTTCCCCTCTCTGTTATTCAAAGCTCTCCTGGCACTCAAGTCACCCACACCCTCCAGTGAGAGAAGAGCACGGGAGAGAGTGACGACACCCTTAAGGAGTTCAAGCAGGGAGGCGATCAGAGTGAGAGGATGATAAGGTGGAGAGACAAGAGGGTGAGGTGGCGGTGAAAGGGGTCTTACACATTTATGATGAGATTAATGGACTGACTAAACCTGCTGAGTTCTAATGTTCACTGGAGAAACACAGAATACATTGAGATGACCCACAACTAACTCGTTTTATGAAACTTGATATTGTGTCTGGTGATGTCACACTAATCTTTTGATTATCACCTCCATTTTCCCACATTAGGAGTAGGATCAACTCCTATTTGAAAATAATTTTTGGGATGTCTTTTAATACACCTCTCTTGATGCTACATTGGGATGAGTGCTGTGCTGGCTGTAGAAGTGAATCGCAGAGAATGTGGGCATGGGCAACAAAGTATTAGGAGGTTTATCCAGTATACTATCTGTTACAGATGCTTGACACACAAAACCTTTAGAGCAGATGACCTGATCAGACATTTCGCAGACTTAAATAATCATTTTCATCCATTATATCATCATGGATTGAGTTAATGTGATGAGATAATGATGGGTACAAAATGTTGTTAATACTATAAAATAAAACGAAACCTGTCCACAAGTAAGCACAATCTAGGTAAGAAAGAACAACTGAAACAACAACTGTTCACCATTTATTGGGGGTCGTGTGCAAAAATATTCCTTGGCCACCAGTAACTTCCCGGAGTCTACGCTGGTTGCCGGGCAAATGGTTTTGTGTCCTTTGGAAAGAACCAGCTGAGTTCCCAGGCTCTGTGCTAAACTAAGCTAATCCGCTGCTGGCTGTAGCTTTATGTTTACAATGCAGACATGGGAGTCATTTCAATCTAATCATGTAACTCTCTGCAAGATTGTGAATAGGCCTATTTCAGCAAAACATTGTATAAATAAATGTTTTACTTATCACTTAAGCGAAGTAAATAAGATTGCACAGTGTAATGGCTTTAGGAAAATGACACCATCTGCTTAAAGACTGGTTCCCTATAAGCCTGTATTTCACTATGCTGTTCAGTCTGCCACCAGGCTTGATTTTCCCAGGGGGAAAAAAGAGACAAAGGAAGCATGTCTACCATTGCACAACCAAAATAGGAAGAGGTATTGCTTTCCCGTAATGGTGGGGCAACTGTGGAAAGTCTGCACTGCAGAAGGAAAAGAGCCCCACTGACAAAGGAGGCAAAAGAAGATGAAGAGGGAGAGTGATAGAAACCGAGGTGAAACAAGAGTTAACTAACAGGCATTAACTTCATGGAGAGCTTGGGTGTGTCAGTCGTGAAATCTGTTCCCCCTTTGATATGTGTTTACCCCACCACTAGAATTTGAGACAGTTAAAAACTGGCATTATTTCTCCTAAGTCAGTACATAACTGCACTAGGTCAAATTTGGCTAAGTACTACAACCAATGCTGCTTGGTTTCCCAAGTGCGGCCTGAGGTCCTATTTGTGGCACAAAGACAGTTGAAAGCAAGCAAGACTTGCTGTACATGGCCAGCTGGCCACAGCCAGTAGCGGTGTACTTTTATAATATTACCCATGCTGCTGTGTCTGCCTCTTTTGAACCTCCCAGCGAAGATTTAAGTCTTGGGCACGTCTTCATTAGACTATCTGTCGTCATCTACTCCGACATTTATCAGTAATATGCCTACATCAGCCAACGCCACTGTGGAGACATATCACCTGCTGCTAGGGTCAAAGTGTGAATCTTCGAAAGATGTGAGGCATGTCAGTCCACAGAGACCAGCAGACGGAGTATCTATAGCTGTAGCTATAGCAGGCATGTCCAAACTATTCCACAAAGGGCTGTGTGGCTGCAGGTTTTTGTTCCAACCAGTCAACAGCACACAGTTTGACCAATCAACTTTCTGAAGACTGAGATCAGTTGATTAAATGAGTCAAGTCTGGTGTGCTGCTGCTTGGTTGAAAAGAAAACCTGCAGCCACACGGCCCTTTGTGGAATAGTTTGGACATGCCTAGCTGAAGTGGTTGAGATGTCTGTAGGGAAAATAACAGCAATACAAATATTGAGGCCTCTAAATAAGCAAATATAGATTAACCATGGCTCCACCTCCACATGCTCCACAATAATGAGTACTTCGACTTCAGATGCTTTAAGAATATTTTGCTGATAACACTTTTACTTGAATAAGATTTTGCATGCAGGACTTTTACACACAATGGAGTATTTTTATAGAGCGGTATTGCTTGAAATAAACAAAATAATTCCTCCACCACTGCAAGAATTTATTGTAAATCGCAAAAGGATTAGTTTGACTTTTTGGGAAATACTTAATTGGCTTTCTTGGTGAGATTTAGATAAGGAGACTGATATAAACCATGCGTGTGCTTGCAAAGTGAATAAGTGATTAGCAATATGGACAACAACCAACACTCAATATTAGAGGTGTAGAGATGGTGTTGGGTGTATTTTTGATCTTTTGACGGAGCCAGACTAACTGCCCCCGCTCCCAGTCTTAATGCCAAGCTAAGCTAATCACTTGTTGACTCTAGCTTTCTATTTAGTGTACAAACACGAGAGTGCTATTGATCTTCTCGTTTAACTCTGAAAGGAAGCGAATAAATGCGTTTCCAAAAATGCTTAACTATTCCTTTGTCTTGTAACATTGAGTGAAACAATACTAGAGGACACTCACAAGCTAGTACACTTGAGTACCTTTCCTTGTATGGTAACAGAGCAGTGAAGTTGCAAGTATCGAGAGTAACTTAAAATAGCCCTGATGCAGAAAATGGAATCACAAATGAAGTCAAGAGCAATGAGATGGAGAGAGTGTGTGTGTGTGTGTGTGTGTGTGTGTGTGTGTGTGTGTGTGTGTGCATGAATATGTGCGTCTTAAGAATAAAGATACAGGTGGGAAAGGGCAGTGTAAATATTAAGTTTCGCATAGAATACTTTGACCAGTGTAGCTTCTCAAAAAATACTATAGATGGTGATGAGATAAAGATTCATTGGCAACATTAAAATAACTGTTCCCCAGTCAGCATCCTGTGTATGTAATGTGATTAGTCAGTGATTAGTCCAGATACGGTTTAATAGAGAGCCTGCAAATACTAATCTAAATTGAATTTAACAGTAAATTTGCTGTGCATGTGAAGGATTCTAACTGATGTGGGATATTAGTAAGAAAGAAGAAATGCTGAAGTTCATTTCAGGCCTGTAGCATTTAACAGCCGAAAAACTGTGGTGGCGAAGGTTCAGTATGTCAACTGTGTCAGGACTCTGGGGATGCTCACTGACATTGCTTCCCATTGGTCGTGTTAAGTTTTTGTAAAAGGTCATAATTTTTTTCATTTCTATTCAAATGCATCGAAATGAAGGAATAATTATTATTTCACGCAATGAACCGAATTTTTAAGGGGCTAAACATGCTCAAATACATTCCACACTAACTACACTTAGTGAAAATGTACGTTTTTAATGGTTCTTCACTGTGGGGCAGAATGGCTCGTCGGCCACCCCTTAAAAGCAGCTCTGGTGACAAATTGACACATTTTACCCAGATGTATGAAATTCAATACATGTGTATCATATCTGGATCCACAAAAAAAAGGACTTTACTGAAATGTATTTATTGTCCTAGCAAATGAATCCACTCTACTTCAAATTTGGTGTGATAAACCTCACAACCTTGATGATGCCATACTGCAAAGCTTGGCAGATTTCACCGAATGATGTTCGGTAAAAACTGGAACTTTTCGCAACTTGAGTGTACATTGTCCAAGCTTCCAACAAAATTCACGTGTTTGATAGGGGTCCTGGCCTTAACACAGCTACATGTCAATCGAGAGTTATAGTCATTGTCCCACCTACTAGGAATAGGAACTAAGATTGTTGTGACAATCATCTTATTCCCTTTATTGTGGACACAGGAAGTGGCATTACACTCCTTCACAAGAGTCCAAAACATGACAAGTCAGAGCCAAGTCGAATGATCGATAGTCGGCGATGAGGCTGCTGTGAGCACCGATGTGTGTGTCTGCTCAACGCTGCTTGCAATTTCATTGGCTTCACACAAGCTTGATCAAAACACTGTAAGCTTTATCACAGATATTTACTTTCTTTGTATCTACTCTTTCCCCCCTGGGTTGTGCATATTCCTCCACTCCTGTTCAGAATATATTCATGACTGCCAAAACAAATATTTAGGCAGACATTTTATTAGCTTTGCAGATGATTCTGGCACCTCGCTGTATCTTCCAGGATGAGACTTGACAGTATTGTTGGTGACTTTGTGTCATGGTGCAATATATTTAAGAAGTTAACAGCCTGCTTCCAAACCCCCCCCCTCTACAATCTGATAAGGGAATTGAATTGGAGGGCAACTATAAATATCTGGGGACTTTTACTGATAGCAAACTTCAGAAGCAGTCACACAGATAATTTGCAGGAGAAGTACAGCAGTTTTTGTTTTCCCAACAGAACTTGAAATCTTTTAACATTTGCTAAAATTATGACCTTTTTTTTTCACCAGATTTTACTGCCTTAGCTGTGCACACTGCAGTTGTCAAGGGGGGCTTCGTGAGTAACCCCAGTATGGTTACTGCTCTGAGCTACGCACAAATAACAGAAATCTGTGAGGCTCATGTGCTGGGAGACGAACATCTTTTTTGACTTACAGAGGAACTGATACTCTCTGGCTGCTCCTTCACACTGGATAAACTTCAGAGCAGAGGGACCACAGTCTTATTTATTCCTTCTGCAATTAGATGGCTTGATTTAAACATGAAATTCAGCTGTTGGTCCGTTCACTGCAACAGCTTGGTAAATTACTCTAAAGACTGGCCAATTATTGCACTGTCTGGTGGGCAATGTAGGTATATCTGGTTGATTTGTGTATTACAGTACTTTCACATTAAGCTTTTTCTGTCTGTTTTTATTGCTTGTATTATTTGTTTATTCTGTACTTTTGCTTGTACACGTAAATGCTTTCTGCAAAACATATTTCCCTGATGGCCCAACATTTTCTGCTGAATAAGTGAGCTCTAATGGTGTTATATTTAAATTAAAAGTATTCATAATGAACACCCTGTCAGGACTAAAGAAAGATACCCCCACATCTACATTTAATAAAAATTCAATTAGATTTTCTTCTCGACCAATAATTTTTACGGTCTTCCGGAATATAAATGTTGGAATTATAAACGACAAGCCATTTCCACATTTCAGTTAAGGGCTATCTGAGTTTATCCACTTGATTCATCACACGGTTTGGTCAGATCTGTGTTGCAGAATTTCCAAAAGTTATATCATCTGTGAACTTCTGAGCATTGCTTGGGGAAAAGTAACTACGATCTATTTTGTTCTCTTGTACAACTTGATATAATAATGCATTAAGGTCTACAATAAATCTCGTAATTTACACATAAAGATTAAGCAATTAAAAAAAAAAAGCACATTTAATGGCTGTAGTCTTCAGAACATTTCAACTTTATACATGACACCAGGGCTCCCTCTTCTGGACATACAGAGAAGTTACATTTAATTTACTGTGGGGAAAAAAGCAAACACAAAAAATGAATCAGACAAAACTGACTGTATATAAATAATGATACCCTATATAACTGATTTTATAAATAGTTTAACTAATGTGTTGATAAACTGACAACTTACTGACCTGCTGCATTACTTTTTTTTTAAACTGTACTCATTTTTCTGTGTAGTGACAAGGATCTTCTCAACATGTATACAGTGAAATGTAACCAAATGTGTCTGTGACAGAGTAAGGCATGGGGAACAATATACAAAGACAATGAAGAGCTAACCTATGAAGGAATTAGTTTGTTGAAAGGAGTAAGAATAACATATAGATCTTTTGACTTGGTTTGGACCATAAAGTCAAAAAGTACAATACTTCTGGATTTCATGCATGATAGGGAGATGATATTTGGAGTTACTGACTACAATGACTATTAACAACCAGCAATGGTTTGATGGTTAATACCATTAAGGAGAACATCAGAGTAAACAATCACTTGGATTCATCTGATAAACGCATGTAGGCTATAGCCTATGTATCTTTTAGGACCTTCACTTTGCTCTTGGACCATGTTTACCCTATTTACTCTAGTTCAGGAGCAACGAAAATCAGACAGCGGCTCACTTCACCACACTCTCGCAAACAACAAGTGTGCCAAGCCTTTTAGGCAGTTTTTGTCATGGCCAAGCCATGTAATCGTGTACATCGTCATGTGATTCATTGGGGACTTTTTTCCAAAGGTAACATTGTGAAAGGCGTGTCTGTAAAACGGTAATCAAAGCCTCACAACCCCTGCAAAACAACTAATTTTACTGTCAGAATTTGGGCATTCAGTCCAATCAAATTTGGAAAGCCTAGAAGAGAAGCCCAATTACATTTTATCCCAATTCAAGTTAGCTCGGAGCTAAACCTAAAGTTAGCCGACTGGGTTGGCAGAAGTCTTGGGTGCGCATGCTCAATGGCACCCCAGCTGCACAGCCATCGCCACAATTAAAGTCTTATTGTTTGTCCCTGTTTCTAGTGTTTTTCCATTTATTTCCCTCACCTGTGTTGCCCCACGTCACTCCAACTGCACCCCTTCTCCTCGTAAGTCGTGTGTGTATTTAAGCCTTTGCTCTCCCTGCAGTCTGTGTCAGTTCATGCATTTTCTACTCCAGTGTGCTTCAACCGTTGAGGTATCTGGACTGCAACACATTCTGATCTTTAATTCAACTCAACTTCAACTTAAATTTAACCTGTTCCTCCTCCTTGTGTGAGTTAAGGAATGTAGATGGTGTGGGGCTCCCAGCTCCAAGGGGTCTCTGGAGTCAATATTCAGCTGTGTGCGTGTCAAAGGTTAGCAGAAGGCAAGCCCACTATAGAAGACTAAAACGGAGTCTGACCCTCATGTTAGATGGAGGGGGATGTCTAAATCTGTACATTTCCAGAAAAGGATAGAGGGATTATTTGGGTCATTGTGGGATACAAGACCTAAGGAGTGACAGTAACAGATTTAGTCATTTATGGGAGATGAGCAGGGAGATAGACCAACTCCTTTTTTAGTCGATTGGACAGATGGACCCTCAACCCACCAAAGTGACCAATTACAAGTAGGAAGGTAGAGCCCAAGGGACTTTAAGAAGGCCCGCATGAGTAGAGAGGGGAGGTGGTAATTGGTAGATTTCCTAAGATCGAAGGCTCAATAGGATTTCTGATAGGGCAGAAGGCGAAGCATTTTGGCGTTGCTTTGCCATAGATTTGAGAAAGCCAGAAGGCGGCCACATCTGGTTTGGACACGGGCATGAGATCTGTTTCAATAAATATTGATCGATCATTTTCCACCCAGCCTTGCCTCCGCAGAATTATTTTATCATCAAACTACACGCCGACACCTTTGATGAAGACAGCCCAGAAACTACACCTAAGCTTCTTCTAGTTGTCCTCCAGTGTCTCCCTATAGTATGTGTTTGGTTTTTGCTCCTTGTGGTTTTTCTGATGTTGAACTTTGCTTTTAGTTGAAGCTTTTTGTGATTCTACTTTGTATAAGCTTTTTGTGATTCTACTTTGGATTTTTGGTATTTGCTCCAGATTTTCAAAACAGTTAACACACAGGCCGAAACAGTGGCACTCATGGTCAGAATGACACATTTTGTTTGTAAAAGGCTCTAACTGTGCCAAAACATTTAAAATATGCAACAAAAGCAAATTTTGCCTTCAAACAACACAACTTGCATACAAGAGCATGAGCTCTTCCAATCAACCATTACACAGTGGACAACAAAATATAATACTATGTTCCATGTTCACAACAGCTGCCTCCTGCTCAGCACTAAAAAATCTCCCTCTACCACAAGAGAATGGCAGCCTTTGGATTCTATAAAGAATACATGCAATGGGAATGAGGAAACAATTACATAAAGTATATCACTGAAGATATTTCTGTATATACTGTACAGCAACATTACCTGTTTTCCTGTCAAAAAATTCTGACAATGGATGCGACAGTGTTTCTGATTAGAACAGGTTGTACTCTTTGTGCAGCCTCTCTAAGTAAAAGGCCATGATTGAGAATGTGATCAATAACAGATGCCTGAATTACATCAGAAACCTGAGCCCTTCCAACTATACCTCCACCTCGCACTCTTCCTCTCACTCTCTCACTTTCACTCTCTCTCTCTCACTCTCACTCTCTCACTCTCACTCTCACTCTCACTCTCTCACTCTCTCTCTCTCACTCTCTCACTCTCTCTCTCACTCACTCACTCTCACTCAGACCTCTTCCATCCATGTTAGCAAAGAACAACACAGACGCTGCACCTGTTAAGGCCTGCAGACTGATTGCTGACTGAAGATTTGTGTGAAGGGTATAGAGAACTGAAAGTGCCATAATTAAATAAATAAATACACCATTAAATAATTAATTAAATGTCTCATTAATTAATTAAGTGTGTAATTAATTCATTAAAATTGGAATTAAATGTGTAATTCATTAATTAAAATACCAATTCATTTTATGTAAAAAACATATAATTATTTCACTATTTAATTAATTATTTCATGGTCCTGTGTTGCAGTGCTTCATGAATTTATCTTATCTGTGAAACTCACCCATCAAAGTCGGTGGGCAGGGCAAGTTTTTGACATTTTGCCCTGTGTAAATGACCTTTAATGTGATCATTATTTATAAGAACATCTTGGTTTCATTTGGTTTACTGATATTTTTTAAAGCCAGGTTATTATTTCAATAATTATAGACGCTAAATGTGGGACTTTCATTATGAAAGCATCCCGCTGTGACCCGAAAACGTCCGTGTTCTTGTGAATCATGTGTGTCTGCGTGTTGGAAGTGTGCCTGCACGGTTTTTGCTGAACGTGATGCAAATTATTTACTTAGTACCTGGCTGATATAGGGCACAGGGTTTGTTGTCATATCACTTCATGACATGTTTAATGCTTAATTCAGATCGCGGTAACTTTTGCCGCAAAATGTGGAAGAACCTCCGCGATTTTTTATCTTATCTTATTGTTAAGTGTTATCTTATTGTTTACCTGTTTGCTAATAAACCGTGGTTTTACGTAAGTGCTGTCTGCTGTTGTTGTGGTCACTCTGCATCCACCACATACACTCCAAAAGGGAACCACTCAGGGTGAGCAGGGACGAGTGGTGCAATCTCAACTTTTGGAAAGTTAGGAAAAAGGCATCCATGTATCCATAGTGCACTGCTACAAACACACTTATCCAGTCAACATAGCAAGTGTAAGTATGGAGCACCACTAGTATTGGGGCTTTGGAGAGGGAGATTGTCAGGTCAAGGACACAAAAAAGAGGAGAGAGAGGGAGGTCAGACACGAGAAGGTGCTGACAGAAGTGTAGTCCCACAATATTTTCACATTTAGTTTGAGGAATTAAAGGTTTATTTTTTCCAAACCAGAGATGATGATTGATGGACAGTGGAAAGACTATCGCACATGGTTTTGGTGAGCTTTATTTTGTCTCTGTCCTTTGAATTACAAAGAGGACATTACTTCATATATTTTATGAGACTGGGGTGACATCAGCGCTCCTTAATGCAGTGGTCTGCTGGAGAGGTAGCAGTAAGGACAGGGACAGGAAGAGACTAAACAAACTGGTTAGGAGGGCCAGCTCTGTTTCAGACTGTCTGCTGGATTCCACAGACGTGGCGGGTAAGAGGAGGATGTTAGCCAAGCTGACGTCAATCATGGACAACACCTCTCACCCCCTGCACCGGACTGTGGAAGCCTTGAGCAGCTCTTTCAGCAGCAGGCTCTTACACCCACTGTGTAAGAAGAAGCGCTACCGCAGATCATTCATCCCCACAACCATCAGATTGTTTAAATCAAGCACTACCTGAACAATCACTCACTTTTTAGTTTTAGTTTTATAGCTTTATAGTAGGTGAACCAGGAAAAATCTCGGACAATCGCTAAGCATGGAAGAGGAGGATATCACGCTAATTCTCATGAGGTGAGGTTTTTCAAAGATTAGACATTGAACTCATATTTGTTCAAGCGCGCCAGTGGACTGAGCTGACAATTCTACCTTGCACCGCACTATATTGAGCATTAGAAGCAGTTAGGGTCGTGCAGTAGAAGGTGTATTAAACATTATTTTGGGATCACTGAACCTTTAAAGCGTTTTTTATCAATTTTGTCTGGCAATTTTATACCTGCAGTTTTTATGTCCCAGTGACCATTGAAAGTGAGACTATGGCTCCTGATTCATTCGGATAGGGGCCTGGTCTTTCTGAGCCTGAAATGCCAAGATGGCTGCTGAGTAGCAAGACTCGCCTATCAGACTTCAGTGTAATTATAGTTGTATTTTTCTGTTTAATGAGATAAATAGGTGAATGTTTTTCCTTTCTTTGCATTATTTGAGTTTATTTTGTTTACCAATAAAACTAAAGGAGCTTGAAACATAGCTCGCACAAATCCCATTTACATTCAGGGCATTTAGGAGAAGCTTTGTCCAAAGTGACTTACAAGAAGTACATTTGTCACAAGAAAGAAACCACAACATATCACGCTCAATAAAGTAAGAAAGACAAAATGTAAACAAATTTCAAGCCCCTGTCTGAGCATAGTAGCTGCTATTTATCAAAGAATCTCTTAATAAAATAATCTGTAATAAGGGACAATTACCCCTTCAGGCACAAGGTGGCTGGGCTATGGACTCCGAGACAGGACAGGGAAGGGCTAGCTGCTAAGCATGCTAACTTGTGTAGAATCTTTGCACTACAATTTATAGACCTCTTTAACCTGATATTTCTTCAAGTTATGTAAATTATTTCATAACATTTCTTTATGTTTAAAACCAAAATTCTTACATATTACACCTTTAAGCCACAGCATTAGCAACCAGCTTTGACGTCCAGGCAAACAAGTTATTAACTTCTTCAGTGTTTCCTTCGGTTGATGTAGGTGAGGGTGTTTTAGGGTTAGGGGCGCTGTTTCACACATTTGCTTAATCTCAATACAAAGGGGAAGTCATGACAGCAGCAACGATATAAAAAATGAATGTTGCATGGTGAAGAAATTTTATCAAAAAAATAATTTTGAATTAACCCTATAAAGCCTGACACATCAAAACCTAGCCAGAACTTTGGAACTGAAATGTTTATTAAACCTTTTAAACCTTTTGTTTATGATATATGTTTTTATACATTGGGCATTTTTGGCAACTTTTTGCTCACAACAATGGTAATTTTAGATACAAAACAAATTATGCCCATAACATTTTAAAAATATAGAACATTTCAGGCAGTTTTTCTCATTGTTTTTGTTTTTTTTTTTGTGGTAGGAAAAAACAGAAAAAAATGTTTCTGTCCTTGTTCAGGCAAAGATGCACCTTACACTTCTCATAGTAGACATGTGAGAAGTGATTGCTGGTGCAGTGCTTGCAAAATAGTGTGTGTTTGTATAGTGGTAGGCATGATGTAGATTACGTTACAAAAATGTGACATGACCATTCAGGGATAAAGCACCTTATCTGCAGTATCAAATTTGATACACACATTTTTAAAATGGTTTAACTGTAATATAAAGTATGAATCATTAAGTAATTATGCATTGATTCAATACAGAACATATTTACTTGAAAAAAATGAGTAACAATATAAATGTTATTCTTACTGTAACTTCTTGAAAATTAGCAAAGATTTTCCTGCCAAAAGTGTGCGGATGATTTAATGACAGCAGCCATTTTGAAAAAGCCAAAAAAAGCCCTTCCACTGCCTGCAGTGGAATGATAATCTACTAGAAGGCAGCACACTTGTAGGTGATATACAACAGGTTTTTAAGGAAAGTATTTATCATGTTGATAAGATAGAGGTCTCAGAAACTTGGTTATCAAATATGATACAAAGTGCCACGACAGACTTTTTGGCACAACTTGTTATGCTGCTGACCGTCGGCAGAGGGAGACAAAGATTATGTTAGAGCCTCCCAACCAGAGGACACTGAGCCGCCAGAGAAGTGGCTCTCAACAAGTTGCAGTCTTGTCACATAAATCAATAATATATCATCAGACAAATCATTTTGCTGATATTCAGTCTGGGGACATTTTAAATTACGTAACAGAAATAAATGCCTTATAGAAATGTGTGGACGTGTCTGAATTTGTACTGTTTTTTTGGTGCTGTGTTGTGAAAATTGAAGGTATTGCTCAAAGTCCGCGTTGAGCTAAACTTTTCATCACTCTGCCCTTAAACACTCCTATATTCTATATATATTCCTATATATATTAAGTATATATACACATATATATTGTTTCTACTGGAAAAATGTGCATTTCAAATCATGAGAGAGACTTTCAGGTTGCAATCATGGCAATGTGTATTATGATGATATATAATATATAATAGCACTAAAATACTTAAACATACTAAAAATTAACATTATGCAATTACTCAATGTTACAAGTCACAATATAATCAACTAATAATTCCTTATTGACTTAACTTAGATACACAAGTTTTATTTATTTTAAACTTGAGTCCTTGTTACTGGTCGTATATACTGACAAATTTTTTTTTGTCATTTTTTTTTTTTTTACAGTGCTTAAAATGTATGAACAGGGTGTAAAATTAACTTTCATGGACAGCGGCTGGTGCAAATTTTGTGCCTTTTGTCTGTCTTGCTCTTCAGCCCTCTGTTCCTTGGACAATTCAGCTCTGTGATTACTGATCCCTCAATTTATGATAAAAAAAACAAACAATTCAATTAGCACTGAGTTCAGTCCTGCATCTTCTGTGTTATATTCCGTCACCTCCTCTCCATCTGTACATCCTCATTGGCCCTATTTGGATTCTCACATGTGACTTCTCACTGTTTATTGCCTCTCAGGATCTGCTTTCATGTCACCAGCCTAAGCCTCTGGCCCCCCGGCTCAGTGTTAACAGGGGTAGGTGAAGAATGAAAGAGCCAGAGCAGCTGTAGGTATGGTACAGTTTGAATGCTTAACATGACATTGATGGATTAATGTTCCTATGCTGTAAGCTTGTATTTTTAAAAAATGACTTATCGCTTGGGGATAACATGAAGCAATGTGGCTTTGCAAAAAGAATGTCTGTCTGTTGTTTGTCCTCTATTGAAAACATTTAGCATTAATTGATCATTCATTGAAGCTCCTTCAGGCCTTTTCTAACTTTTTTTAAAAACAGTAGCTTCCTGGACAGGCAAAGACTCATGTTACAGTGGGTCTTTGATTTACTTTGTATGTTGCAGTTGCTCTTCCCGACCCTCTCAGCACGGCTGAATGTCTACAGCATTTGCAGATGTTGAGGTACCTTAGATTTGTGTGCGTATTTCTTTTAGTTGTATTAAAAACTTAAAGGTGCAATACGCACGTCACTAGGGTGACCGCTAACTCTTGCTACAGTTGGTGTAGCTGCTGTTAGCTAGTTCTCTCAGTTGGCCGTGCAGCTAGGAGTATCAGTATCAGTGTTTACAAACTTGTACTGGGACAGGGCATGCTGACTGACAGTAGATATCTCTGCAACACAGTACATAGACATCATAACATCAAATTATCTTGATATTTTACTTGTTTCTTGAATGTTTTCATCTTGTTCTTACACACTACAACTTTCTTTTGGCCTCCTGATGGATTGATTTTACAGGATAGATCAGACAAGTGACAGGAAAGTGGATGGGTGGTGTCACACAGCAAATGGCCACAGATCAGACTTGAACCCTGGGCCGCTGCAGCAAGGACAGGTCCTCTGTACACAGGACACCTCCTCTACCAACTGGGCTAAACGGTGCCCCGCGCACAGTTATATTGGTATCAGGGAGGTTCCATGGATTACACATGGTTAAGTTAAGTTTAAAATCAGCTGTGCTTTGACTGAAAATAATAAGTGAGCTATACATATGTGCTTTATAATCAGCCTTACTGTTATATAAAACAATGCAAGACATCTTCATGATCTTAATGATACTGAGTGTGCAAGAGTAAAACCTCAAAACTGATTTTATTTAATAGAACAGTCACACAAAAAAATAATATTATTGATTTACAAACTTCAGAATATACCTATGGCACCAGAATATACAGTATACAATAAGACAAAATATATATATGAGACAAAACTAAACAGTATTTCACATTGAGTTTTGACAAGATTAACATGTTAATGATTCACAAGCACTTAGACAAATAGCAGCTTCTTGGTAAATAAGTTTGTTGATATACAAACAAGTATTTTTTTCCTTACATTATCCCAGTTTAGTTTGTGCCCTAAATTAAGCGGAATTGTAAGAAAATAGAAAACATCAGTGGCGAACTCAGGACGTTAGAGGGGCAGGGGCGGAAAAAAAGGGGGCACCACATGTTATGCTGTATGCTGAGGAGCACCAGCCTGCAGAAAGTTGTGATGTATTTATTGTGAGGACAGGGCACATCCTCACATTTTGTCCACTGGAAGGGCAGTTATCATGTTTTCTCTACCATCCTAGAGGGAACTTTCACTGCATTGTTTCTAACATGGGTGCATCATGGGAGCGCTCCCCCTGAGTCCACCAGTGTAAAACACACACTCTTTACTCCTCTTGTTTAGCTAACAAACATGACGACTTTTGTCCGACCCAGAAACCTGCCAACATCCTCCCCTTAAAGCAGCTCTTGATCTGCTGCAGCAGTCTGACCTCCCGCCTGCCTTTGCCCCCCTCTTCCTCCTTCACTTCTTCAACTGCATAAAAACTGATGACACCAGCTGGTTGGTCCAGGTAAACCCCGATGGTGGTGCACTGGGGAATGTCCCAGATTTCTTCACTGATGCCGTTGAACCACAGCTGATAGTGTGATCCACCCCACCCGAGACCCCAGGACTGTTCATTCTCTCCCAGCCCGCAGGGTCCATCGCTCCCCCTCCTCCCCGCTCCTTCATAGGCGACTCCGACGACCACCCATCCGGAATATTTCACCTCCCAGTAAGCTCTGAAGCCCAGGATTCCTTCTTTGCAAAGAACCTTTAAAGGAAAGAAAAAAAATTTGCAGCGAACTGGAAAAAGTATTTGATATCTGGATTTGCTGTTAAAAAACCTACCTGCGGGGTGTGCTCGTATCTCTCCGGTCTGTCCAGGACAGGACAAGTGATATCATCGGTCATGCGCAACAGCTTGGATCCACCGTCTGTGATCCACAGCATCTTATTGGCAGTCTTGTCATCCAGGGAAAGGTTGATCCAGTCTGTGGGATGTGGAAGATTTACATCCATGACAGGTGGATGGAGAAATTGCATATCATGAGAGTGAGGGAAAAGTTTGTGAATCAAAATGATGACTGTTCTTACATTTTAGAAGATCAGCTCTGCAGGTGGGCTCAGGTATGTTTGGCTCATAGTCTGGGATTTTTTCTGAGTGGCGAGAAAATCCACATTAAGTGTAGCTGATCATACGTTGATGACAAGATGATAAAGTAAAACCTCAGGATTTGTATACATGGACACACACATATATCTTTCATGCCTGCACAACGTTTCTGTTTCTGAGTCACAGTGAGATGGTCAGGGTGGATGGTGTCTGTGCAGGGCCAGGATTGTCTTACAAGCTTATAAAAGGCAGTTAAAATTAATTCAAACAAACTCTTTTAGAGACCCTCTACAGTGCGTTATACATTTTCCATGGTTTTCTTTAATATCTTACCTTTTGGAGAGGCCACAGCTTTAGATTTTGTGCCTGGAAATATAAAACAACAACATTACTGCCAGTTATTCTTTATAGTAAAGTATAGTATTTGGAAAGTATTCCTTTGGTTTTAATGTAAGAAAATGTGATGCTAACAATATATGAAATTTGCTGAGAAAAGTCAAAGATGACCCAGCTTCAAAACTAAAAACTAAAGTAAAACTAAAATTTGAAGAAGGGACTTCACTCACCAGGTCGGCCGGCTGCAGGCATGATTCTCTTATTGGGAGCACTAGTTGGCATATTTATCGCTCCTTTCCGTGTTGAGGTTTCCTGAATGTCGGCGTCTGTCAGCGGCGTACTGCTGCGATGATGCAAACGGCTTCTTTATATACCAACCCCCCCAAGGATAGGGGGTATTAAAGGTTTTGGGGGGGCCCCTTGGGGCTCCCTTGGAAACATTTTGGTAAGGTATGTAGAGATAATGATCTCACTAATGGGCGTGCCACAGGGCCTGCCAAACCAGGACTTTTAAGCTCACTGCCAACACCTGACCCGCTGACCCATATTTATCTGAGAGGTTCTGAGTTAACTTTTTCTGTTATCCTGTCATCTCTTTGTAATCAAACACACATCTAGGACACTGATACCTCTCTAGGAATGCGGTCATCTTGTACAGAACAGAGAGGCCACGTTGATACGGTGATGGAGGGAAGAGAAACCTGATTCGATTGGAGGTTCATTTGGAGTTGGTTTCTGTTGATTCTCTGCACTAAAGTTAAAGACATATAGTTTTTTTTTATGTAGTTTTCTCTGTTCTGTCGTACGTTTTAATCCTCAATGTCTTTGTTTAGGCACTACAGGGTTGAAATGCTTCTATTGTACCACGTGTTCCCTTCACATATACTTTTCTGTAGACATTCTTGGTGCTTGTAAAAGTTGATCAGTCATTCATAAGCAACCCATCAACATGTATAAATTGGTGACATTGTGACGAAAAAGTGGTTTGATTCAGAATGTAAAGATTAAGTTAGAAGAAGTACAAGACAATGAAAACTCACATTTAATTCCTTTTTATGACCTTTTATGACCTGAAAACTACAGACACGACCTTGAACATCCAGAGCAGCCAGTGAGCAGACTCACAGCTCAGTCTTTTGGCAGAGATCACCTTTCTGTCATCGGTGTTTTAAAAGCCTGGTGCCTCTGGTTTCTGTTTGTCTTTTGAGAGGAGATTTCTCAGATAAGTACACATGCAAACCTGTTACCCACACTCTCCCTTATTTCCAATAAACCCCACTGGGCAGTTCTGACATGATACGTCCCGGTATGTTGCCTTTTACTGTGTCACTTGCACTGTAATCAGCGGGCCCAGTCAGTCATCTGCCTTGGACAGACTGGAACACAAGAAGGACGAGACAGCCTTGACTCGATGTTTTGGCCAAGTGCCCGAACAGTAAACAGCTCAATCAGGTCGCTGGCGGTGGAGAGCATATCCCAAGAAAAGGTTTACGACCAGCGACATACTTTCTACCACAGCCTATGCTATGTACATGAAGGCATTTGATTGTAAATGGTTGATGTGATAATACCGGTCAGGTGCATGGCTAAGCTTGGCACAATGACCTGAAGAACCCCCAGGCAAGTGGTTTGTGGTTGTTTAAGTATTTGGGTTAGTGGGTTGTATATTAAGATATATTTAGGTGTGTTTGGATTGTACATGTTGTATATTGGCCTATATTCATTTAAATGTTAATGTAAACTATTTAATTGACTTAATAATGACTGTATCAGGAAGATGTAAATGTCCTGTCTGCGCAATGCGTTTTCATCATTATATTCAGAGTAACTAATTATGTGTTCATGCAAATATGTGTAGTTTTATAGATGCATAGTTTATTTTGAAATTAAAGGTGCAATCTGTAAGAATTTAAGTTTAAAACACTCAAGAATTATATGAAAACATCAACAGAATGACAATAAATAAGACTTTTGACGTTATTATTTAGACGCTGATGTATTGTGGTGAAGTGATGTATACTGAAGTTAGCATGCTAACCAACTAGCCCCAGCCCTTCCTTAATTTTAGACCACTCTCAAATCGCAGTACACACCTCTCGCTACATGGCTAACTGAGCTAACTAGCTAGCGGCAGCTACAGTCACCTTTTCGTTTGGAGTCTCAGGAGGAGGCCAATTCGTACATACGGCACCTTAAGTTAAAAAATTATTGTCTTTTAAAATATATATTGTACAATGATAGTGCTTCAGTGTGATCACAAGAATCCAAAAAAACATTTCTTGGCAAAGTATTTCTATATAATTAAAGTGAAAACAGACATCTTTCCCCACCACCATGTGGAAATATTCTTGGCACAGCTGTTGCAAAGACAACTGGATTGCTTTTTGGATTCCTCAGTAGCACCTTCCAACAACGCAGGACAAAGCAAAGGTTTATTTATTCATTTAGTCTTTAATAGAGCAGTGAATTGGTGCCAGGCAGCCAGCCCAGTGGCAGACAGGATAACAGAGTGAAAGTGAAGTTTATAGGGAACCACTTTAAACACTGATGGAGTCATTATTCCTGCCTGGACATTGTGCAATCAACATTTACTTCATAAACCAAAACAGTGTCCATTGCCAGTTTAAGTTAAACATAAAGCAACACGTCAAGTCAAGTACTTGACTTAAGAAATCTAAAGATACAGCTGTATCAAGGAGCAATGACGACGACTACGAACTTTAAGGAAGAAACACAGTCTGGATTGTCTGTTTTTGACATTTAAATTCAGGATATAAGCATATGAGAACTACGTAAATCCAGACTTTATATATGTTGTCCCCAACTGTCGAGAAAATGCTGTCATAGCACCTGTTCAACCTGTGTGTGTGTGTGCGTGTGTGTGTTTGTGTGCGCGTGTGCGAGCGTCCCCCCATCACCCCGTCTACCATCAACGCTGTCACCCTGCAATGTGAAGAGATCAGTGCTGGTGATGTAGGGCCAGAGAGGCGGGGTTTACTCGGTAACGGGAGTGTCCTGCAGACATCTCAGCATCCATCTAACCTTTTTAAGGAAAAACATACATACACAGCTCCTATTACAAGCGTCTTGCCTCACTCCCTACCTCCTATTGGAAAGTTCTGTCTCACGTTAACGTCCACGCCACCTTCTCTCGATCCGTCACTGTCCTTCATTAAAGGGTATATAAGAGGGGCATTAAACTGTCACACAGCAGAGCCAACAGGAGACTCATCATCGCACTGAGAGAGACATCAGGCCTGAGACAAGATGCCCACCACCACGAGGATCATCTCTGACAGCCGGAAGTCGGATAAAGGTGATCTTACACTTTCTGCATTTCACACAATTTGGAATCTATGATTTTCTTGCTAAATCTCACAGTTTTATTCAACACGCCTTTCTAAATCTTTAGAGTATATAAACCTGTGACTGGGAAGGCATTATCAGCAATGCTTCTAAGTGCACTGATTTAATAACCCCAGTCTTTGTGTGCAGCAGTGAGACCCATTTATTATCCTCTGAGGCAGATCCTGAGTGAACTTGTCACTGGAGTTTATGTCTGGTGTGAAAAGCACAATATTTCACCATCTGATTTCACGCTTGTCTTTATGAGGGGCGCATAATGGTTTTATCGCCTGGGAGCGAGGGTCTGCTGGTGTCAACATCATCTGCATTAAAAGAGATTTAACATGCTGCACGTATTAACCGACTATATAATGCCAGGCTTTAAAAACGGGGGACGTTGAGCAGGATTGTGGCCGGGGGTTTACAGTAGAATCTAGTCTGAACGGTAGTCTGTGACATCAGAGGAAAAAAAACAGATTTCAAGTATAACTGTTGGCTTTTTAATGATAGGAACCTTGTACCATGAATAAAAAATGCACTTCTTTACACTCTTGAACTTGACAATCTGACAATCAAAACAGGTGCAGTGATGAGTAATTCACTCACAGTCAAAAACATTCTTTGAAATCCTGTCCCAACACGAGAAACAAGCCCCTGTACAGATTGTCACAGTGGATTTGTGGTCACTTTTTAAGCTCGAATGTCTTGCAAGGTGGTGAGAACAGACAATGCGGTTATTCTCATCCCCTTGTGCTATATCCAGAGGTGGCCTGACATTCCCTTGCCCGGGGCTCCCTCGGCTTCCAGTCAAAGATGAATATCGTCTCATTTGGACGTGACACGCATACCACGTGGCGTAAAAATAACCGTTAAGTCTGAAAAGCGTGGATAATGATGACAAGCCGGTTTAAATGTGCCGCTTCACCTTGAATCCCTTGATCTGGATGTTTACAGATCCAAGCAAAGCCTGGAAATAATGTCTTAAAATTCATCCATTTCGGCTCGCCAAAGATAAACTTTCATCCGTACTCCGGGAAAATGCTGATCTGCGAATGATTAATAGATTACTCTGGAGGTGATGCCGCTTGTTGATATAAATAAAACAAATAACTTATGTTGACATCTTAATGCTGAAGGGATTAAGTGTCTCCTCCTCTTGATCGCCGTCCTTAACGAGAATACTTACACATGACACCAAAGTATTAGATACCAAATTGGCATTAGGGATAAGCCTGTTATCTAAGTTATCAATTACTACTTCACGGATAGTTATCAAGCTTCATTTGAGATCTAAATGTGAGCTGACTAATTATTTTTCATCTGTAATACCATAAGCCTCTTTTATGAAAGGGTCTCCCCTACATAATTGAATTAAGGAAAGATGAGCAAGTGTTAAAACCCTCAAGTAAGTGCCCTTTAGAATACAATTAGTCACTTTTTGGATGACTTTACCCATCTCTCTGGGTTGTTGTTGTTTACCTCAGTAAACAAATGCTCGATCCAAGCATGCAGATCATGTCCCACTTCTTAGCTGATAACCTTCCCCTGGGCTGCACGCTAGTCTGACCCGAGTCAACCCCACAGCGTGTGAGGTGTCTCGATCGTTCCAGCCGCCTGGGATCAAACGCCGGCTCCAAGAAGCACGCAGCCGCCGATGTGATGATCTGACAGAGGCAGATGGTTTTCTTTTAACGGCGGCTCGCTCCATCATCTCTTGAGACACACCTGACGCATCCCTGCTGTCGCCGATAGTATTTTTACCAGCCGGGTTTATGTTTATGTCCACATGTTGCCCTGGTGAAAACATTTTTTTTTTCTTTTTTATGTTTTTGTAGCCAGAAAAGCCAAAGCTGGAAGCACACCCACAGGTAAGACAGCTGCCTTTTTTTTTAAAGGAATAGTTCAACCAAAAATCAAAAGATTCAGTTATCATCTACTCAACCCAGTTTTGTTGTTCACAAAATATTTCTGGAGCTTCACAGCAAAACCGCATAGTAGCATTCTCCTAAACAACTGAAGCAGATGGGGACTATTAGAATGTTAAAAAAAAAACAAAAAAAAAACATAAAATGGTGTCATACTGCTCCTCTGGTGTAAATCCATGTCTTAGGATGATCAAAGAGATTTAGGTTTTATTTGGAATGATGTCATTTAAAACCTTCTATAGCAGATATCTTGGCTAGCTGCCAGGCTAAAAGCGTTAGCATGCACCCTGTCTCAAATGGGTGCAGGAGACCACACGTCAAGGGTGTAAATAACATAATTTTAATTCAATCTGGGATCTCACATTTTAAAACAAATACCCATCTACTTCAGTTGTTTAGCAGAATGCTGCAACACTGTTTTACCGTGAAGGTCTAGAAATGTTTTGTGGACTAAGAAACTTCACCTGACTTTCCTTCAGCCTGAATAGATAATGACTGCTCCTTTAAATGCAGATACAATCTCATCCGTTTGCCGTTCCTCTTGCCTTGTGTGACATTTGACTGATGTTGCTCTGTCGCTCACTCCTCAGAGAAGATCCCAGCCTACGAGCCAAATCTCCCTGAGCCAAAATGCAGAGCTGAGCTCATCAAACGTGAGATTCTTACTCTTTTAGCATTGTTTTTCATTCTTTAACCATTTGGTCCAAACTTGGATTTCTCATTTAAATCATTTGTTCTTTCTGTTTATTCAGACTGGTTCAACCTTTCGCTGGATGACAAGACAGCCAATAAGGTGCTGTGGATCACAGATGGCGGTGCTAAGGTGGCCCGCATGACCGACAATGTCACTTGTCCCGTCTTGGATAGACCAGAGCGATATGAGTATGCTCCACAGGTACAGCCTGATGAAGTGCTTAAAACTTGCCATCACCATGTCATAACCAATGGAGTTTGATGTGTTATGAACCAGATCGGTGTGACCTGTCATTATTTAAATTCTGAGCCAGCTGGCTTGACATTGCAAATGAGAAAGCGAGGCTGCTTTAAATTCCTCTCAGTAGCAGCTACAATAAATCACAGGTTGTGTTGGATTACCTCTAAATGACTGTCGTTCTCATGCGCGTTCCTAAAGGTTCTCTGCAAAGAAGGCATCCTGGGCTTCCGAGGCTACTTTGAGGTGGAGTTTTCGGGATGGGTCGTGGTCGGGGTCGCGTACGAACGGGCGGGGAGGAGGAACAACGAAGGACCCTGCGGCCTGGGAGAGAACGAGGAGTCCTGGGGTCTGGGCTGGAGCGGGTCCTGCTACAATGCGTGGCACAAGAGCCACAGTATAGAAATCACGGAGATTCCTAAATGCTCCACAATTGGTGTTTACCTCGATCAGCCTGCCGGTATCCTAAATTTCTACGCTGTGGATGACGTGAAGGAGGGAGAGGAGAGCATGGGGGGGAAGGAGGTCAAACTTTTGCAGCAGGTCAGGGGCTCCTTCAAGGAGAAAATGTTACCGGGTTTCTGGGTGGGGAACCACTCGCACTGTCTGATCACAAAGAAGGAGGAATAGAGGAAGGAATCAACATTTCTAAAAGTTAATCATCATGAGCTGAGAGCGTCGTGAAACTATGTCATGCTTTTGTAATAAAGCTACGATCACAGTAGCTGTAAACACAAAATGACTGGAGAACACCAACAGTCACTGGAACATTTACATTAATATAAGCTTGCATAAATCCTATGCAAATTATAATATTTGACATATCAGCTCCCATGAGATATACTCTTTATTTACAGCATATCTGAGACTGATATAGAGTATGTAGGTTAGCATGCTTCAGTAAAAAGTAAAGTCCAGTGAGAATCAGCCCACTGTTCTGGACTTGCCAGGAACAACCGGACCACTCGAGGCTTATACTGTTATATTTATATGTATTTCTATTACTCCTTTGTTTATTGCTTGTAAAGAATGTACAGTGTTGCCCATTTTGGTTTGAATGTATGCAGAATGTTTGCCTAAGTTTGAATAAATGATAAAACTTGAGACGCAAGTGACTGAGATGCATTTTGTCCTGGATTGGTGAAGCATGACTGATTAAAGAGTAAACAGGTGTTGCTGTTTGACTCGCTGCGGCGTAAAAGCTCACATCTTCATTTCTTTAAGATGGGCTTTCAGCAATACAGACATGGTCAATCACAAAATATCCACACATAAGCTGACCAGGCTTCTCTTTATCCTATCCTGGTCGAGTCATATATCCAAATGTGTAAGTTACTGGAGACACATCCTAGTTTTACATTGAAGAATACAGTCACCAATTCACCTCTTATGCAAAGGGACTGTCAGATGTACATAAAGTGGTTTGCCCTGATAATCTTAGTGGTAACAAAATTAGAATCGAGTGTGTGGGCTACATAATATAATAACAAACAAACACACTTAACCCAATTTTGGCTCACGTGTGGCTCTTTTACATCTATTAAGTTGGTACAAATTCTCAGCCCAGCTCCTGTTGTCTGTGTTTGGACGCTGGCAAAGGCTCCCAGGTGAATTCTTATCATTTTTTGGGCCCTTTTTTATCCTCATGTCCAAGAGATACCGCAAATGATGCCGCAATAAAATGTTCCTATTAATCAAGCGACTTAATACGGATGCCCTTGATGCAAGGCTTGGTAGCTCAGTTATCTTCTAAGAGACTTTTAAATAAAAGGATACTTTAACATGCAAATAATGTAAGTGTAAATTAAAAATAGATAAGTTATCTGGGCCATGGATGATCATCTATCACATTAACATCTTCTGTCCAGCTTGACTGAGATGTCTTCTTTGTGGTTCCTCCTCCGTCTGTGCCTCTCATGTTGACAACACCGACAGGCCCCATTTCTGAGTCTTGTCTCTCTTGACTCTCAGTCCTGTTTGTAACCGTCTTCTTGCTTTTCTGGACACACTCCTAAAGTTTCAGGGGTGTCAAATGCCCCGCACTTGCTTCACTTATATCCATATGTCAAAGTCAAGTGCTTACACCCCTTTTTACCCCCCGCTGAAAGCCTGTTCCACTGACCTCGACACCTCTTGCAGACACTCCTAAAAACGCCCACGTTTCGTCTTCCATGCGGGTATAAAAGTCGAGTGGACGACTTCGCACTTTTACTTTGGATCGATCGTTGTGCAGCATTGTGAAGCCTCTGGACGAGGATTATCAGCACGCAGCCTCAAGATGCCAGCCAGACCCAACTCTGCAGTAATCCTCTCACAGACCAACAAACAAGGTACAAAATAAAACCGTTGTATTCATATTATTTATACATTAGATTTGTTTGCATTCTAACTAACATGTTATGCATCTGCAACATGTCAATTGAGTTACTGACAGATGTGTCCTAGGCAGACCTTCATTGTGTATTTACAAGATGATGCTGAACAGATTTCACTTAACATTATGGCCTCCGCCTGCTCTTATTTGGATGGTGGTAGCTGCCATGTCAAACACTCTATTTTTGATTTTGTCAACTCAGCAAAAGATGGTGCAAGCTTTTCAAAATAAGACACACTTGTCTTTTAGCCTCACTCACAGTTTTTCTCAGGTTTATGAATAATTTAGATTCTTTATTCTTGAACAAAATGCTATGCTAACGCTAAAATTCCTCATCTAGTATAGACAGACTGTCAGAGAGTTGTGTCACATGTTTGCATGAAACAGAAAGCGACTCTTCACATCTTCGCAGTTTAACCTTTGACCTTCACCTTTTTAGGGAAGAAAATTAAACCCAACAAGAACGAGAAGACAAATGCAGGTAATGGACTTGACTCACACCCTGGTTTATTCATACTCTTTATGCAAGCACGAGTTTGTGTTTAAAACAGTTTCCTCTACTTACAGAAAAAGTTCCTGTCTATGTGCCAAACATCCCGGAGCCAACGAGCAGAGCTGAGCTCATGAAGTGTACGGGAAGATTTTCTTCTTCTCATGTTAATTAATGCTCAGTTTTGTTTTTTGACGTTTGTTTTAAAAAAGACACTGTTGAATCTCTCCTTTAGATTGGATGAATTTGTCTTTGGACGATAAGACTGCCAACAAGATGTTGTGGATTTCTGACAACGGGTCGAAGGTGTGTCGTAGAACTGAGGAGATTTGTCCCGTCCTGGACAGACCGGAGAGATATGAATACTCTCCACAGGTGAGTCAGAAAACACCCATCTGTATGACCTTTATATGATCAGAACGAATTCTCTGTTGATGTTTTTCAAATTCTTATGTTCCTTTTTCCTCAAAGGTGCTGTGCAAAGAGGTTATCTGGAACATGAGGGCTTACTGGGAGGTGGAGTTCTCAGGGTGGGCGGTAATTGGAGCCACCTACATAGGAGCAGGACGGAGGGCAAACACCGGGCCGAGCGGCCTTGGAGAAAACGAGGAGTCCTGGGGTCTGTGCTGGTCAGGAACGCGCTACCAGATCTGGTACAACGGCATAGACAAAGACATAAACAATGTCCCGTATTGCTCCACTATCGGAGTTTATCTCGACCAGCCAGCAGGCATCATAAGCTTTTATGCAGTGACTGGTGAGGGAGCGGAGAGGGAGGTGGAGCTGCTGTATAAAGTTAAGAGCACTCTTGACAACAAGATTCTTCCAGGTTTCTGGGTGGGAATTCAGTCTTCATGCACGATATTAAAGAGGCCAAACGAATTTGCTGAAAATGATCAAATAAGCGTTGTTTAAGTGTTTTTAACACTTGAATGTAAACTGCGGCTGATGCTTTATTCCTTCAAGTCTTATTGAACACCTAAACTTGTGTTTAATCGTAGTTAATTAACTGTGCATCAGTTCTGTTCTGTTTGTGAATATTGTTAAAATGAAAAAACACTTGTTGTCAGACTAATCATGGTTTTCTGAGAAACTATTTTCCATTTTTGTTTACTTCTTTTAGCTGATACCCTCCTATTGTATACTGTATTTCTGGTGCTTTAGCATCAGATCGGATATTTATGAACTTTTTATGAATATTATGAATGAGTGGCTTGAACTTCATGAGATAAAGAATGTTTTACTATAAATAAATGCATATAAAAAATTGTGTTTTAATCAAAAATGTGTGTCCCTTGTCCTGTTTATCATTTATGACTGCAAAGATTT
Organism: Spondyliosoma cantharus; assembly: GCA_900302685.1. Classification (NCBI taxonomy): domain Eukaryota; kingdom Metazoa; phylum Chordata; class Actinopteri; order Spariformes; family Sparidae; genus Spondyliosoma; species Spondyliosoma cantharus. The sequence goes on from OMLP01017170.1 coordinate 33,953, forward strand.
CCCTTTGTCACATTTCAAGTTTGATTCCTCTGACTTTGTTGTGCCGACGAAAGCATCAAAATCCACAGAAGTTCATGCACATTTTCAACACATGACCGTTTAAAATGAAATAAGCCCCTGACCTAATTTGCAGCTTCTCATTTTTCTGTCTAATGGCTGAAGGAGTCTGTGTATTCCTGAGATACGGTTGCACACACAGTTTAAAGTGCACACAGCATCGATCCCCTCGGGAGAGAGAATCATTTCCCACTGGGTTGGAGGGGCTCACTTTGATATGCGAGAGGCTCCAGCTCCAAGCTCACTTTCCTGCGCTGACAGGTGGCCCTAAACTCACGCTGCCTTCACACCTAAAGCATCAGCTTTGCAGGAACTAAAAGTGGGGCACCCCGACAAACAGAGAGCGTTCACACTCCTTGATGCTGAGTGCCTCATGCAGCCTCATTTGAGAAGCGCCAAGAGGAATCCCAGTGAGAGACTGCACAGAAGTCACGCCCGTATTTCATTCATTTCAACCGCTGTCATTTCTCTTGCATACTGTACCGTGAAGGTCATGTGTGGCTGAGACAACTACAAACATGTATGAAGACATTTAACCCAACCTCCCCTCAGCTTCACAGAGCTTTATAGCAAGTTTTAACTTATTGTTTAGCTGTTCAGCACACAACTATATTTCTTTGGTTCTCATAGTTGTCATAGCGATGACATCATACACAGCTAGCAGCTGTTTTCAGCCAAAAAAGCTCTCAAAACCAATCCTGCATCAAACCTGCTAAGCAATAAAAAGGCAGACGGACACAGTGAACAATGAGCTGGTGAACATGGTGATGGATAAACAGCCTGATATTTCCCCCTGTGTAAAATGATGCTGCAAATCAGAGTGGAGATGTGGTCACCGTCTGTCTACCTGACAAAAGCACCTGATCAGGAGGAAAGATCGCCTAAATTTACATTGCACAGTTGATTTGTTGAGCCACTCTTTGAAACTTGGGAAATAAAACTGATAACTTAATTTTCTTTAAAAATAAGAGGTATATTGATAATCAATAGGTGTAAATCAAGATATTAGAGGAACAAAACAAAGCTAAGAAGACAAGAAAGATCATTTTTGACCTACGTATGAATGTCAGGGTTAAAGGTGCGCTATGTAGTTCTGGGGAAGACATTTTAATAAGAGGAGAAAGATCTTAAATCACAGAATAAACTGATTAAATAAACTGACCTTAAAGGACGACACAATTTAATGCTGTTTTACTTTGTTTATATGTGGCGGACCCTGCCACCTCTCTAGCTTCAAACAGTGTTCTGGGACCTTATTTTCCTCTGAGAACAGCTTGTTTATTCAGTTGTGGAACAGATACATATTTCTGAGTTTGTATTATTACCTCATTAAATATTAGAATTCTGAGTTTGAATTTCTTCTCCAAAACTACACAGTGCCCCTTTAAAACAGCTATAGGTGCCTGTCTTGTTGTTGCACCATTGAGAAGATTAATGACAACTTCAGCATAATCTAGTTTTGACAAGTTCTGCCATTTAAAAATTCATTTTAGCCATGTATTGAGGCCAAAACCTCTTGATGGTATACTTGATGGATATTGATTGATTGATTGATTGTTTGATTGATTGATTGGTGCATATTTACACTGAGGAGAATGAGTTTGTCACACCTCATAAAACAGTTATGGAATACACTCCATGAATTTAAAAATAATGTGTACATGTTCCTTTCATGGACATTAAAAAAACAAATATTTAGTTACATGACTGCATGTATATATAACTGCTGAAGCACACCTACTGTAAGTGTGATTTATGTCGGGGATCCTGTGATGAGTAAGAGTGAGAATTTACAGTCAGTAAGCTTGGCAGTTAAACCCGTATGACAGGTACAGAACATCCATCTTGGACCAAAGAAAACACAGCTCGAGACCATGATCCAGGAATAATCGCAGCCACAGCTCCAGTGCTCTACATCTTTGAATCTGGACGGACATATGTGAGGCATGTGAGTGAGAGGTAACTCTAAGCTTGTGTCATGAGCAAAGGCTATATAAGTGACACGTATAGTATGACATATTGGCTGGAGTGGTGAGTGTCCCACATTTCAAGCTGCTATGTGCACTACTTAGCATACAATCTTCAATTCAATTCAAATTCAATTTTAAAAAAAAACTTTATTTGTCCTCGGGGAGCAATTAACGGAAATCTGAATACGATCTGAATACAAGTAAGTAAAAACTTTGAATGAAAGTTTAAAGGAGCACTATGTATTTTTGGGGAAGACATTTCAATCAGAAAAGAAAGATCTTCATTGAAAACAAACCGACTTAAAGGACGACACAATTCATGCTGTTTTACTTTTCTAGCATCAAACAATGTTCTTGGGACCTTCATTTCCTCATTTTCCTCTGAGAACAGCTTGTTTTTTTAAAATATGGAACAGATAAACATTTCTGAGTTTGTATTATTACCTCATTAATATTGTAAATATACAAATTCAGTGTTTGAATATCCTCTCCAAAACTACCTAGTTCCAGTTTGAATGTTTCCTAGCAAAACAAAGTCATTTGGGGTCCTTCTTACATGAACTTACATTTGACTCTGAAAGAAATAAAATCTCACATTAACAGCATTAAGATATAGAAGATAAGAGAAGCATCTGTTTTCCTTCCTCCTCACTTCTCTATATGCGATCACTTGTGCAGACGCATGATAAGCTATGTTCAGTAGCTGCTTGTGAATTACATCTACCCAATGCGCTCCCGTGATATTATTCCCATTTTGTCCAACACCACCCTAACGATGATATGCACCACTCATTAATTCTGGCACTATTGGTCCCAGCAGATTTACTGTCATGTAGCCATTGGCCTGTGTTCAAACTGCCTACAGTCAAACGTGCCCTGGTGGGAGCATCAGTTACATGTTCACTCGTTCTCTGCCTGCGAATGTATATGTGCATAACCCACATGCAAGTATATACACCACAATCACCTTCTCCGTGCCGGCTGTCTATCCTAGACCTTTACCTTTTTCACATCATCAGTGTAATTTGAACTGGTTGTATTAAGTCATTTCAACATGTGGCTCTACTGAATTTTCCGAGCTCATTTTGTGTAAGAGCAAGTATATTAAAAAAACTGTCCTGCATTGACTTACATTGTGCTTAAACTGGAATTGGACCATTTATTAAAAACGTATAATTAAGAAGTAAATGTTGATTGCACATTGTAATGGCTATAGAATAATCACACCATCTGCATTTAGATTGGTTTCCTATTAACTTTGCTTTCACTGTGGTATTCCCTCTGCTGCCAGGCACGAAATCGGGCACCGCCGCAGCCTGGCACCATTTCTATCTGTTCTCGTGTCTCCATCAGAGACCTGATGAATGAATAAACTTAGGCTTGTCCTCCTGTGTTGTTGGCAGTCACTGCACTAAGTAAAAACAGAATGCGAGCCGGTTGTTTTTACAACAGTGGCGCCGACAATAATACCGCATGGAAATCCAAGTGGACGAAAGCTGTCTGTCACCACTTTATAACTATAAGTATGTAGAATAATCAGAAAAATGTAAACCAACCAACCAAAAATAAAAACATGTCCCAACAACTTATTGTCTTGGAAATATTGGTCTGTTACACATTAACCCCAACAAATAATTAGAAAAAGTATACAGCAAATATAGCGATATGAACAAACAAAAATCTATGTTAAGGTGTGGTGCTAGGATGTGTATCAAAATAGATATCATTAAATTTAAGAGCAATAACAAGGTCCAGTGTTGTGTTTTTTGTTCATCGTGAATTGTTCCTTTAGAATCTATTCAGCAGCTCTCTCTCAACACTTATAAACTGATTAACTGTTTTTGTAAATTCATGTACAAATTTGCAAGTGTGATGGAAAACCAGTTGTTTGTAAAGATGCTTGTGGCATTTTATTATTTCTATTTGACGCTACTTTATAGTTCAATTCAGTGAAAAATTGCATGTTATTTTACTAGATTTAAACAACATAAAAACAGTGTTGCGCTTTCTATACAATGTGGTACATAGTTATAGATTTCAATATCCAGCAGTAGACAGTCATTTACAATTTTCTCACCCATCACCAGAACATTGAAATTGTGCCAACACATCAATGCATCAGTATTATTAATACATTACAATAAAAAATTCTGTGATACTATTTACTTGATATCTAAGGTACATTTGTGTGAAATACTTTGTACGGTCCTAATGCACAGCGCAGAGCCTTAACTTGGAATAGTGTTTTTGGTTTGATGTTGCTACATGAACCAGTTCAACTTCTGCAAATATGTCTTTCTGTACTGTTCCTTCACCTGTGAACACACATTTTTGGTTGATGGTCTTTGTAAGGTTGGTCAAGGGTTGGAGGCAACAATGAGGCTCTTTAACTGTTTAGCAGTTACTTTTATTTGACCTTTTCAGCAGTGGAAGTGTGCAGCATATCTACAATGGTGATCAGCTTAGCCTGAACTGATGAATCAAAAAATCAGAACTAAAGAACCATTGATCACTGTCATATAGAAGAACAAGAGGAAAACTTAAGGTTAAAATTAGGGAAAAAAAATCTTTAACGGGCTATGCCTGCTTCAATTTGGGGACCCTGCAGCCTGTTCACCTGTATTCACTGACTCCTGCAAGTAACTCCAACCTCCTGCTTATATAAGCAGAAACTCCTCTTACTGCAGGAGATGACAAATAGCCAATCAATTAGCTAACCATCAGCTTATATCAGTGCTCCATCTATCATCTGATAGAAAACATCAATACATTACCAGTTTAAAACATCAATATATTTCTTCCCAAAAGATAACATAATTTTTAAGTAATCAATTTAGCCATTTTCTTCGGAAACTCCCTAACCTCCCCCTAATCCATACCACATATGGCACATTCCCCCAAGGAACTTGACCATGACAGGATTCTGAACAGGCAATCACTGTTTTGGCAGTTCCCTGGGTCCAAATCGGAGGAAGGCCAGGAAGTTTCTTTTGAATATGATGTGTTTTTGTGACTCTTGAAGTAATGCCAAACAACAACACACAGCCATTAAGATTTCACCGCTACATGTTCATTAATCACCGAACACCTCATCCACCTGACGGCTAGATGGTAGAATTAAAGTGACTGAGTGTTGTGTGGTGACGTGTGTTACACTTAGAGGTCATGAGGCATCCCCATGACGGTCTCCATCAAGACAACAGCATCATCTTCTGTCAAAAGTGATGCATTACAAGCCAGATATGTTGTAACTGGCCTCTGTTCACATTTTCTACAATAAGCTTCCTGCAACATCATTGAGCTGTTCAGTTAATTGTAGACATAATTAATATATATCAGGTCAATCTATTGATATAAATAATTTCTGGAAAACTGTCCAACTTTTCTGTAAAGCTGTCTATTTGATGAAGACCAGCACAGTTATTAAACAGCATCACCTGCTGGATACTTGCTGTTTGTACACAACAAATGCTGAAGGTGGATATAACATGCCTACCATCATGTATTGCATTTGTAAGACAATATCATTATAATGATTATTACAACATCTAAATGATGATAACCAAAAGACTAACAACAAGCTAACAGAATAACATCTGAACAGGCTAACAGACCTACAAGTGGTCCAACCAAGCCCCCAGGGAGAGCACCAAGCTTTGAAGCCAGTTTTGCCCAAACCGTGTAATTACGTTGTCACGTGATGCACTGCGGCCCAAAAAGGCTTTTTCCCGTGAGCGTGAAATAAGCATCTTTAAAAGGGTGGATACATTTTTCCAATATAATTTGCAAAGTCTGGAAGAGCCAGACAAATATTGTATCCTCATTCACATTAGCCGGGGGCTAAACCGGAAGTTAGCCGACTAAGTCGGCGGAAGTCTCCAGGGCCACATGACACTGAAGATCTAGGTATTTTCATAGACAGAAGTCTAGCATTCTTGGCTTCAAAACACCACTGACCAACTTTCACAGGAATGAAAGGGGCTTTGACTCCAAGGCTGTGTCCAGATGTAATATAATGTCCATGGGTCCAAAAACAGTACACATGCTAGCAGGCTAACAGACTTACAGCAGACTTACGACTTGGTCTAACAGGGCTATAAGTGGTCAAACAGGGTAATGTTACACATGCTAACAGGCTGACATGCCAATAAACAATATGGTCTGGTTAATGTGAGAACACAATGTATCATGGTAGTGTTGCCATTAATTTACTGTCAATTTGTATATTTACAATAACTACAGATGCTAATTACAATTTTAAGCCTGGGTCATGTAAGTAGATTTTGAATAGTAATGCTGGTTGTTCAACAATGAACATTCCCTAATGGCAGAAATTAAATACTGTGCATTTAAATAATAATAATTAAATCTTTTGTATTTATCTTTAACACTGGGGCTCCATATATTAGATATCCATTTACCAGCTAACTGTATTTAAAACAAACGAAAAACAACATTTCCCATGAGCCTTGAAACCACTGCTCCTACTTCCTGAACGAGGGCCCCCACAGGTTGTTTTGAATGTAACAGGAGAGGATAAGTAGCTACGCAGCTGTCAGTCAACAGGGTTGATTGTGTAGCATGCTAAAAGGGAGGGGTCGTAAATATCTGGAGACAGACTGATTCGCCCCTCGCGAGAACAGAACATCCCGGGCATCCGAGGTCGTGACCTTCCTGGTCGAAGCCAAATGGCCTGGCCATGAGAGACACTAATAATAAAATGGCATGATTACTATTTGAGTGTTGGGCAATGGTTTGAGTGTTTTGCGCCATGCTTGAGTTAGCAGGATGTTGTACACTTCCAAGCGCAGCATTATTTTTCACCACTTTATTCATTAAATTTAAATATAGTGCCACCAAGCAGCCAGGCCTTTAGGCTGCTTTCCTGTGCGAGTAATTTTAGACTTGACTTTTCTCCTATCTCCTTGTTCTTATCATAGCTCTTAAAATGCCTTTGATATCTTTCTCTTGTACAGCAATAATGCCAGCCCTCCTGAGGCATCCGTCGTGGCCCACCGCTGAGTATCAGCTTTCACTGTTTCCTTTGAATGCTCTCCTTTCTGCCTGGCTTTTTGATATTGTTCATGACTAGAAGTGCTCTCGCTCTTCTCACCTTAAAGTGCCGTACACCTGCTTTCTTACAGCTGGATTAGTGAAGTGCCGTCTCTCTCTCGTGTGCTGCATGTGAGTCAAGTGTTTTAGAGGCGCTTCAGTTTCTATCTTGAGAATATTTGAAGAAGAGCTCCAGCAGACGCTGACTCAGTGCAACCTAAATAACAGTCCACCATCTGGGAGGTTGTTTTCACCTAATTATGCGAGTCTAGACTGATTAATTATAAGACTGTGGGATTATGTGTGTTATTTAAAGGGATGTTTCAGATGATAAAGATATTAGCCGTAGAGATGTCTGACTCTCGAATACAATGGAACAAGGTGTTGCTTAGCTTGTGGTGCTAAGAGTGCCGAAATATTACATTTTAAAAATTGAACAGCAATGTTTCTTTCCAAAGCTCATGGCCCGGTTACCATCTAGTTCCATTATATTCAAGAGGACTTACACATCTCTACGGCCGATATCATCAAAACTTGGCAACTCACACCAAAACAATCTAGAATGTAAGTATCAGTTTTAATGTTCTGATTTCTGTGTATTGTGTTGCTAGCTTAGCAATATCTCTTGTAACGCATGTTAATCAGCTAGCCCAGTCCATCTCCAATGCTCCTCTGCTGGCAATGAAAACACTAACACTTTCCCTCTGTTTCCCAGTCCGGACTGGTAGCTGCACAGCTAACTTAGCTAACTAGCTAATGGCAGCTACTGTTAGCAGCAGTTAGAGGTTCCTCTCGGTTTCTCCTAAATTTTAATTCAACAGGTGGCCAATTCTTACACACTGCGCCTTTAGTAATTTGAATAAACTTTACTTGTATAGCAGTTTTCAAACAAGGAATGCAGCTCCTGGTTTACAAAAAATAAATTACATGCACCAGGTGTTTTACATAAAAGACAGTTAATGGAAAATAGGATGGAAGAATAAAGCCACTTGAAATAGTAAAAATAGAAGAAAGATGTATTTAAACAGGAGCTGCATTCTAAGAATATTAAAAAGAGTGCATAAAGTCAAGTACAATAATGATTTGTATCTTAACTATAGATTTGTTTGTAATATACTATAAACTGTAGGTTTGTCAAAGATTCTTAAGCATATCCTCGTTTGATTATTCTCTGTTTTCCACAAATTCTGTTTATCAGTTTGCGAGTACAACAAATCTTTCAGTCTATGCACACAGATGTCAGAGTGCACCCTTCATACTCTGAATGTTTAGGCCTGTATATAGGGTGATAATTCAAGACCGGCATGCAAATCTTTAATTGTCTTTAAGCTAGATCCAAATATCTGAGAATTGAAATTCAAATAATGCAAAGGGCAGAGTCGAAGAATGAGATAACAGCTGTTTTATGTAAATTCCTCAGTTACAAACCCACACTCAGCGAAAGACAAGACAAGAGAGGCTGTCAAGGGCAGGGTGAGAGGGAGGGACACTGAGGAAGAAGAAGAAGAAGAAGAAGGGGGGAGAGAGAAAGAAGGGGCTCACAGAGAGTACACTGTTAGAGGACAGAAAGGCAGCCTGAGTGTTAGCAGCCAGCGTAGGTAGATCACCGGACAAACACCGCCGCTGCAAGTCAGAGCGCAGGGAAGAAGTGAGAGATTCACACGTTACAAGGAGAGAAAAAGGGAGTGTGGCAGGAGAGTGTTGTGACTGTTTGGGCAACAGGAGCCGGTGGTAGCCAGGAAGAGGGCAGCCAAGCCTGAGGAGATGCTGTGAGGAAGGGTGCCAAGTGATGGAGCTTGAAGCAGCCAGCAGGCGGGCGCAATTAGTCAGGTACAGCAATATGGCATTTATTATGATTTATATCTCATGCAATTCAGAGCTGCATTTTTTTAAAAAAAAGAAGAAAGTGCAGCAGAAAGATATTTGCTTTGTTAATCCTGTTTTTCCTTTAATTTTATAAGTTAACAGCAATTTTCCAGATTGTCATAAAGTGAATGAAAAGACTTCTGTTGCTGAAGGTTACAGCAGATGTGATGTTTTATCTGTGGCTGAACTATCACAGGAGCCCCGGGGAACTTTTTTCTCAGCTTTCCCAAGCTGCGAAATCTCCGCTGAGCAACTTGTATGCCTCCCATTGCCCAGTTTTTTTTTTTATTTTCTAAAACTTTGTTAAATATGCTGTGTACAATCATCCAGTATCCTCATCAGGCAATCTCCTCAGACAGTCACATTTGCAGTTGTGTCAGTGACCTACGTCATTACTTTACTTATCAAGGTCAAACGTATAGTAATGATTTTGTTGTATTCAAAGACGTGAGAATGTAGGAGACATGCAAATGTTTTGGTTGAAGGGGAAGAGGAATATTTTTTGCGGGCCACTGTATTCAACATGCTCTGCGTTCAACTTCACATGATGCTCCAGAGTCCTCGGGCACCACAAAGCGCACTCTGTGTGGTGCACAGACCTACCGTTTGTCCTCCCCTCCATCTCTCTTTAGCATTTTAAGTCTTCTCCTCCCCTAGCGAGTGACCCCAGCTGATAAAGGAGGAGATTTTCCAAATACTTCACGACACCCACGTAACCCCCAGCGGCTAAGAGGTTGTTAGTCTCTGCTCTCATCTCTCACAAAGACTTGATTGTTTGTTTCTGTTTACGCCGTGTCTCACTTGGAGAGCATTGTGGTTGATACTGAGCGAGATTGCGGCAGCTAAAACCATGTCGAACCTTTTGGGTCACCCACGAGTGCTTTTGGATTCACAGTGTGAGAAGTTTCTCATGAAATCTTCAAGTTCATCCTTTCTGCTGTTTCATGAAGGTCAACAAAATGTGTTTGGTTTAGATGAGCCGGCTACAGCAGGTGTAAATCGAAATATCTGAGAATCAGCTTTAACATCTGAATGAGCATTGTTTTCAGTCATCGAGAGAGTTTATAGATGAAGTGATTATATCATTAAACAGGACATACATACATACATACATACATACATACATACATACATACATACATACATACATTCATACATACATACATACATACATACATATATACATACATACAGTATTATATATAAATATATGTGTATAACGTATATAGGGGTATAGACCTCTAGATTTGTTATATACACAGTTCATTCTGATTGGTCTGTTCACACATGCCTGACCCAACAGAGCAGCTATGCTAAATACATTTTAACATGCCAAATGTAAATTTGTGACGTGGTGCGATGTCACAAAGTCAAGGAATTAAAGGCTGGACTACTGACGAGGCGTTTCAGGAGCAGTGTTTTCTGTGGGAAAGAGGAGCTTTTGTTGGTGCGGACTTTGACCGTTTTAACTTTGAAGATCTTTTACATACACAAGATCATAAAAAAACACTGAAAGAAAGCAAAGAAAAACATAAAATGTCTATAAATGAATTGTTTATCTGCTGAAACAAATAAAAGAATATTTCAAAAATAAATAAACCAACACCAGATTGATTGATCATCCTTGGACTGAAAAATAGAAATACACAATTTAGGAAAAGTTAACCAAAATAAGACATCTTATCAAAATAACTGAAGATCAGATTGATATATTCCTCAGCGTGTACAAGTACAATAGGACTTAGTGTAACTCTTAAATAAGGTAACAAAACTGAGATAACTGTTTTGGCAAAAGAATCCTGCAAATGTTTGTAGTTGTTCATAAGGAAAGTAATAGTAATAAGTAAGTAGTAAGTAAGTAATAGTAAGTCATAAGTCATTTAGGATGAGGGATAAGCAATACTTCTTTATTAAGACCAGGCAAAGCAATAAAGAAAAATGTAATATACTACACAACTAAATGTTTGCCTTGAATCTGAGTATGAAGTGTAGTTAATTGATAAAAATGTGGGTTATAACTGAATAGCAGAGTACAATTTTTCCATATAATAATGCAGAAATAAAGTGTAGTATACAACAAATGGTTACTGGGTTGTACAGTAGCAGCAGGTGCACTGAACAGGCTACTATGTAACCTGATGTACTTGAAGCAACTATGCTGATAACCGTCACATGCCGGAAGAGATGGCATGACGGCCCAAGCCTGTGACACAGTAAACTCCACCCCCTCCCTACACATGTTCCCCCAACATGCCACTTCATTTCCCCGCTCCACACTCTTATATCTCCGCTTTCTGTCCTCCGTCATCCACGCTGTGGTTCAGCAGTTTGGGACACATTCCAAATCCCTCTCAGTCTCTCATACCAGCCCGTCCCTGCTGCCAGATTGGTTTTCACACTGTCCCGGGCCCCTCCCTGCCACCACGGCGACGCAGCTGTCACCTGTCAGTTTCATGGTGGGGATGCACACCGGCCTGTTATGGCTCAGAATAGAATTGTGGGAGAGTTTTTCGCTTGAAAGTGGGGAGAGCGCAACACCAAGTCTCCAAGAGGATGAACAGTTGAGCAGGAAAAAAATCTCAACTATATGGGAATGTGGCATATGTGTGCTCGGAGGTTACAGGGGGCTGTTCATGGGAGTGACTGACTGCTCCTACAGAGGGGGACTCTGGGTCAGACTGTATTGGTAAGGCCTCATGTCTTAGCCTCGCAACCGGTTCATTCAAATGTGTTGTTCAGCTGTGTGTGGATCTTTGTCTTGTGTGATAACTATTCAAATATTTCGTATACTTTTTGTGCGTGTATCATTAAGTAACTATGACCTTGAATGCAGCATTGCTTCCACTGGTTAAAGTTATG